>CM042383.1:30452403-30552403 GCA_023634145.1 Thymallus thymallus | reverse complement strand
TCATCAAAATCGGGCCAGTGCTGTCTGAGATATCGCCTGTAACTAACGGACGAAAGGGTAGACGGATGATGACAGATCCACAGTCCTCTCCCCGATTTCGTCGTGGGGGACAATACATACACTTAGAAAAAAAAAGGTGTTATCTAGAACCTAAAAGGGTTCTTCGGCTGTCCCCATAGGAGCACCCTTTGAAGAACCCTTTTTGGTTTCAGGTAGAACCCTATTGGGTTCTATGTAGAACCCTCTGTGTAAAGGGTTCTACTTAGATCTCAAAAAGGTTCTGCCTGGAACCAAAAAGGGTTCTTCAAAGGGTTCTCCTATGGGGACAGTCGAAGAACCCTTTTAGGTTGTAGATAGCACTTCTAAGAGTGTATGCTCTATAATTAAAGGTCACATCTCTGATGTACAACCTAAAAGGAACCAAAAAGGGTTCTTCAAAGGGTTCTCCTATGGGGACAGTCGAAGAACCCTTTTAGGTTCTAGATAGCACTTCTAAGAGTGTATGCTCTATAATTAAACTGGAGAACAGAAAATGTTTAGTGTTTTAAAAAAACTAGTAGGCTATATAGGAGGGTTACATATTTATGATGGATCAGGTGAGCTACTCCCTCAGCCAATAGGATCATACACAGAATGCATAGCTCTTATACTGTTTAAGGGGTGAATTCGTTTTTTCCTAACCAGTGTTAATGCTGCAAAAAAGTGATTTCCTCATTACTGTGGAATTCTCAGTGATGCCAGGAACATGTCAGAAATATTAAGGAGGAGGGTTACTTACACCCGCCCTCTGAGTCTAACTTATTACCCGCCCTGACTCAAACTATTTGCTAATGTGTTTATAGTTGTTGTTGCTGAAAATGTACTTCAGTGTGTAACTTCACAACTTAGTAACTATGTACGTGGTGATCCAAATAACAATATATACTACACCTACATTTTGCCAAATCCTCCTCAAGTCTTTCAATTAAACAATTTCAGCTGATCTGATCTAACTATGTTTTTCAACAATGATCATATTTGGGTAACAATTTGCAGACATACCGATGTTAATTCTCAGCATATTGGAGCAGGTCTGGTTAGTATAGAGGTTTAGGTGAGGGGACGTCACAAGGGGCTGAGAGGGCTACAATGTCTACGATGTGAAGGCTGCCTCTGTATAAATCTCTCACGCAAAGGCCTGGGTTGACCCTCAGCCTTAGCCTTTGTTTGGCAGACGCCTTGGCCCCCTTTAATCTTGTGGGGAGATAAATCCTTTGATGGACCTGGCCTGACTCAGTTGAAAGACCTGCCTGGCCATCTCCATAGATCACCACAACACGGCATGTTTGAAGTTGGACTGGGGAGCTGTAGTGGACAGTGCGGGTGGGCCTGGAGAGGGACGAGAGGGCTGGGGGGTGTCTTCCTCACGTCCCAGGACAGAGTCATCAATCCTGGACCATGACCACAGACCCCTCCTCTTCAAAACCAGACACACACACACACACAACCAGAAAACAACACAACCACTCCTACTGCTCTCTTGACCACAGACAACCAACACCATACAGAACCAGGATGGTCATCTCTTCTCTCTGTTTTTTTTTCTCTCTCTTAATTATTAAGAGCATCTTAAGTGGGTAACACTTTACATTAAGTTGTAATTACTGAATTACTTCAGGGGAAAAAATCTGACCTGAAATCCAAACCAGTTCAGTGGGATATTCCTGAGATTCCTCATGAGTCTATGTGTATATATGTGTCATCCAGCAAGCAGCTCTCACAGTCTCACGTTATAGTCAGACGTTCATCCGTGTTTCTCAAACGTCAAATTTAGAAAGTTGTTGCAAACGTCAAATTTCTAAGAGTTTAAGGTTAAGATCAGGCATTAACTCCGAATGGTTAAGGCAAGGGTTAAGGTTTGGGATTGGGTTAAAACAAAAATAACCATCTATGGATTTGAATTCGCAACCTTTGGAATCAAGAGGCAGATGCCCATTCGCCATTCCCGTCCACAACGCCCTGGCTAAACCGAAACCTCCCTACAACGCTCACAAATAGTGCCCGATTTCCACATCATCTCCCGACGTCCTCAGACATGGATAGACATTGAATACCGACTTGTATCACGAGTGACCTGGCTGCATCTAGAATATGAACTGAGGTGAACCACAGGGAGATCTTTAGCTGTTAGCTACTGATAAGACCCTCTTTTTCCCCCATGACATTACTGTAGGCGCTCACACAGTGGAAGAGCTGCTCTCCCTCCTCACACTCTCCCCGTTATCTTAATCCTTCATCAACACAACCACTAATCTGAACACAGGGGCTAATTTATATATATATTATATATTTTCTGTCTCCTCAGGCCATAAAACTCACATCCTGGGTGAGGAATAACATATCAAAGCTTTAAAAGGCCATTTAAACTACTTATCTTATTTCTCATGTTACAGTTTCATTGCTATGGCTGTTAGGGATTTACAAAATGTTCTGCAGTCTTGATGGGTTGTGGTTTCCCATGCTCATGCCATGGTAAAGTGTTAAAGATGAAGGTCTTGTTGGTTTTTTTCCCCCCATGTGGCAGCTGACCTAGGGTGCAGCGTTCTGGAAGTGTGTGTGTCTTCTAGGCATGCATACAAAGTGTGTCCTTCTCCCAGCAAGCCCAACTAAGGCAAGCGACAATAACACCCCCTGATAATAGCTTGACAGGCATTTTAATTGGTATACCCTGCATTAGCTCAAAATGTTACTGGTTCAAAAACAAGAGGTACAAACTTTCCCAGCACTAGTATTAACAAAAACCTCAACAATCCTGAGTATTGAAGAAAGTATCTGACATTGATTCATGCCAAGTAAGATAAAAACGGATAAAAAAAGATACATTTTTTATTTTTTTGCGTTTAGCAGACGCTCTTATCGAGAGACTTACAGTTAGTTCATCAAAGCCACAACCCTGGTGTTGCAAGCGCCATGCTCTACCATCTGAGCTACACGGGACATCCATTATTACCATCATACTACAATATCCCTACACTGCCATCTTGTTGCTGTAAACTAGTCAGGTACTGAGCTATATTGTATGCAATTTGTTTTGGAAAATTATATTATTTTATACTAATACAATTGCTCAGAAAGAGATTTTTGTTTAACAAGTTCTACAACATATTCTCAAAAAGATTTATTGGCACCACTGTTTATGCACCCTCAACTTGGGACGGATCTTAGACCATTCCTCCATACAGAATCTTTCCAGATCCTTGATATCCTTTGTCTGCGCTTCTGGACTGCCCTCTTCAATTCAAACCACAGGTTTTCAATGGGGTTCAAGTCCTAAGAATGAGAAGGCCATTGCCTTCTCTTGCTGGAGGATCCACTTGTGGAAAAGTTTCAGCCTCCTGCTTGAGGCAACCAGGTTTTTGGCTAAAATGTCCTGGTACTTGGTAGAGTTCATGATGCCTTTGACCTTAACAAGGGCCCCAGGACCAGTGGAATCAACTAAGCCCCATAACATCAAAGATCCACCACCATATTTTACAGTAGGTATGACGTTGTTTTCTGCATATTCATCCTTCTTTTGACCCCAAACCCACCACTGGTGTGCGAGGCCTTTTCATGTCATCTGACCATAGCAACCGTTCCAGTCCAAGTCTCAATGACGTTTATCAAACTCCAGGCGTTTACATTTGTTGGATGCTCTCAATGAAGGCTCTTTTTATGGAAACCATTCCAGACAGACTATTGGCATGGAGGTGGTGTCTAATTGTAGTTTTGGAGACTTGGTGACCCGAAGATGCGACCAAATTCTGTAATTCTCCAAATTTGGCACTTGGATTTTTCATTGCCTCCCGAACCATCTTCCTCACTGTGCGTGCGGACAAGATACACAAGATACACCATGTTTAAACTTCTTAATTGTTACCTTTATAGTGGTAGGTGGTATATTTCATTTCTTTGTACCTATTTCCTGATTTATGAAAGTCAACAACCATTTGTCTCTTTTTGTTTGTGAGTTCTTTGCCTTTTCCCATGGTGACCAATAACAAAGGGATTTTACATGCGTGTTCCTCATTTTTATACCCCAGTCAAACAGGAAGCCAAGGAAGAATAGAATATGATTTCCCCATTTGTTTGAGCATACAATATAGCTCAGTATTTTTTATTGTATTTATTTTTTATATTAATTTTTGCATATCTTTATCTATGATGTCGATAATATTGGACCTGACTGTATTGTCTACACCTCATAACACTTCAGGAGTAGTGCTGGGAATAATTTATGGTGCTCTAACACTTGGCATGTTTTTCCTTAATCAATTCTAAAGTAATAGCAGAGTCATGTGCATTGTGGCTCACAATGAGGTGCCAAAGCACTTCATGTGTAGGAAGCTTCACACAAACACAGGAAGTCCAGTGTTTCATGGCGACAGAGGGGGTAGTAGTAGCCGGAGTCTCTCTCTCTCTCTCTCTCTCTCTCTCTCTCTCTCTCTCTCTCTCTCTCTCTCTCCCTCCCTCCCTCCCTCCCTCCCTCCCTCCTCTCCCTCTCTCTCTCTCTCTCTCTCTCCTCTCTCTCTCTCTCTCTCCTCTCTCTCTCTCTCTCTCTCTCTCTCTCTCTCCTCTCTCTCTCTCACTCTCTCTCACTCTCTCTCACTCTCTCTCACTCTCCCTCCTCTCTCTCCTCTCTCTTCTCTCTCCTCTCTCTCTCCTCTCTCTCTCTCTCTCCTCTCTCTCTCCTCCTCTCTCTCTCTCCTCTCTCTCTCTCTCTCCTCTCTCTCTCTCTCTCTCTCTCTCTCCTCTCTCCTCTCTCTCTCTCTCTCTCCTCTCTCTCTCTCTCTCTCTCTCTCTCTCCTCTCTCTCCTCTCTCTCTCTCTCTCTCTCTCCTCTCTTTCTCTCTCTCTCTCTCTCTCTCTCTCTCTCTCTCCTCTCTGCTGATGGGCAGCTCAGATTAATGGTGGGTGACTAAAGGACCTGCAGTTCATACACCTCATTGTTGCAATCCAGAGACAGAACCTAACCTAAGGCATCTGAGCCCAAGATCTGCAGTGCACATTGGTTTCCTTTTACATCATTGTAAGGCATTGCACAGTAGTTTTCTGCTACTGGGGTGAAATTAAGGTAAACTTTTTTTTTAGTAGGAAGTAATAAAACCAATGGTCAACATGGGCTTGGATCAGTGTCAAGAGTTACTTAAAATCAGCACATGACTACAGAAGTTACTATAGCTGGGGCCAGGAGTTTTCCTGACCATATGACCTGACTAGGAATGGAAAAACTGCAACTATTATTCAATAGTCAGTCTAACTCCATTGGGATGTGTATTAGTAGGACTGTGTGGTCGACTCACCAGAGATCAGAGTAATGTCAATCCCCCCTAACGCTTTCGACTGCTTGTCTTCTCAAGAAAGAATGGTCAACTTGGCACTACTAGCAGCCCTCCTCATCTCCTCCTCAATTGCAAGAATTGGTTAGGATGCCGACATGGGAGCCTGTTTGAGTTTCAAGGAACACAGTGAGATTTGAAGAGCTACAGGGACATCCAGTGGTGAGTAGAGGCCTTTTCGTCATAAACTGTCTAAATAACACAGCTCCCTGGACGGCATTTCTATCATGAATGAAAGGCAAAAAAAATTAAAATGTATTGCCATAAATAGCTAATGCCACCCGGGGGGTTTCTACTACACATTGGTGATTGACGAATGCAGACTCAAATAATTTGGATTGATGGCCACATAGAGAAGTCAGATTAGACAATTCCTAATAAGACACTTTAGTCATCACCTTTGTGCACAAAACATCCATTGAATTATTCAAATAATTGTAGCTGAGACCGATTTTTTCCCCCATCACTCACAGCCGAAGATATTAACATTTTATATTCATCCAATGTCTGCCATGTTTTTGGATCACGGGATGACGTCGTCCCTGTGAGCATTGAGTGCTAGTGCGAATGTGATGTTGGTCCTTGTAAACAGATGCAACCAAAAATTATGGATAAACTGACAAGATACATGTCTCTTCACCTTCCAGCCTGAGCCTAGAAATGGTCCCTGTGCTGTGGGAAACATCCTGCCTGGTCCCAGGGCCCAAGAAGGCGCACCCCACTTTCCTGAATGACTTCAGACTTGTAGCGCTGACATCCCACATCATGAAGACCCTGGAAAGGTTAGTCCTCGCTCATCTCAGACCCCACCTCAGACCTGGTGTGTATATCACAGTTCGCATATCAGCGCAACATCCGGGTGGATGATGCAATCACAACGCAGGTTGCACTGTGAGGGTTATGTTTTTTGACTTCTCCAGTGCCTTCAATACCATTCAGCCCCTGCTACTGGGTGAGAAGATGAAGAGGATGAAAGTGGAAGCACCCTTAGTCTCCTGGGTTACAGACTACCTGACCGGTAGGCCTACAGAGCTGTGTGTCAGAACAGGCAGTGAGCAACACAGGGGCCCCCCAGGGAACGGTCCTGTCTTACTTTCTGTTCACCCTCTACACCTCGGACTTCAGATATAACTCTGAAACATGCCACCTACAGAAGTTCTCGGATGACTCTGCTATTGTATGAGCAGAACCACCTTCAGCTCAACATCGGCAAAACAAAGGAGATGGTGGTGGACTTCAGGAGAACCAAGGCCCAACTGACTGCAGTCCCTATACAGGGGATGGATGTGGAAATGGTTGGGTCATACAAGTTCCTGGGAGTCCATATGGACAACAGGCTGGAATGGGCTGGTAACACCGGGGCCCTGTACAAAAAGTGCCAGAGCCGACTCTACTTTCTGAGGAGACTCAGGTCCTTCAACGTGTGCAGTAAACTACTGCATACCTTCTACCAGTCTGTGGTGGCCAGTGCCATCTTTTTTGCAGTGGTGTGCTGGGCCGCCAACATAAAGGCCGGTGATGCTTCTCAGGTAAATAAGCTGATCAGGAAGGCTAGCTCTGCTCTGGGGATGAGCCTTGACACTCTAGAGGAGGTGGCGGAGAGACGGATCCTGGCCAAACTGCATGCCATGGTTATGATGCAGAGGAGCACTTTCAGTCACAGACTGATCCCACCACGGTGTGCCAGAGAGCGCTACAGGAGGTCCTTCCTGTCGGCATTTAACCAGACTGTATATTAAGTAAACTATTACTACCCTCACTTATATCATACGCACATTTAGATATTTAAGTATTTCTCTGCCATCGACCTGTATAGTATAGTTAACCATGCAATTACTCCTTATTTATCTATATCAACTTGCAATATTTGTATTTTTTTTTTTACAATGTATAGTGTACATATTCAGCCATTCACTCATACTATGCAATGTCTTTTATAGCTTTTTGCACTCCAGACTTCTTGTATTTTGATACTTTTTCATAATGGCGCACTATGTATCGTGTATCTGTCTTTTGTGTATTTTCGTTCTGGCATTGTGCACCTGCCCTGTGTTTTTTCATAGCTGCTTGACAATAAAGTATCTATCTATCTCACTGCCCGTTCTGTCTGTCTGTCTATCTATCTATCTATCTATCTATCTATCTATCTATCTATCTATCTATCTATCTATCTATCTATCTATCTATACAATGGGAGTTGTTGTCCACAAAGCGGCATTGCGGGCTGTCTTGCTCCTGCCTATATTTCTCTGGATTGGTGGATACATCTCATTAATTAATTCCTTTTATAAGGGTTGTTGACGTAAATCGCCTGTATTCAATGGAGAGAGATTCTATGCTACTAGCCTCATGCCATCGATATGCATAGCCATCAAGACAACTACGATACAGTGTTTTTTCTCAAAGTTGCCGGGATGTCACGTGTCAATACACTCGTAACAACTTAAGCATCACGACACTTCTATTCCATCAAATACACTTTTTTTGTTGACCAAATTCGACACTCTTTCGTTCACCTCCATACAAAAACTCCTTGCTTGGTGGGCAAATCAAGGAAAAAACGCCACCTGCTGGAAGGAGACAGATATTCCGCTGAGTTGGGCCTCTCTCTTCCTCTTTCTCTCTGATGCAACCCCGATATACCCATAGAGAATGATAGAGGCCTCTAGTGGCCAAAAGGCTGTTTTATCATGGGCAGCACCATTGAGGGCTTCCACCATGCTTCCGCCATTTTAAAGTAGTCAACTGGGTAGGGATTCCTGTGGGTTGTAGCCACAATGGCGCTGCCCATGCTGTCACAGAAGCTATGATGGCAAAGATATATATAACGGTGAGTCCTCTATCTTTCTCTATGTTAATACCTCAGTGGTTCCATTGCTCAAAAAAATGCACAGCCCACTTTTGTTTTCAATATCAAGGTCTGTTCTTCTACAGATTCAATGTAGGCATTTTGGAGACTTACATGCAGTGAAGATGCAATATTTATGCTTTGACGTCTTGGGGATTAAGGTAGAATGTAGAATGTAGAGGTTATTAAACCGATTACTTCCATCACACTACAGTTCCCCAAATAAATGTGATGAAACGGTTCATGAAAGATGCCCTCCACTGTTGTCCGCCACCACACTCTTCCAGACACATCTGGAACTCCTAAACAGACAGGCAAGACAGCTAGGCAGGCAGACAGGACAGAGAGATGGACACACAAAAAGCTCTTGAGAAACCAAGGCCATACAGCACTGGCGTCATGAGAAGGGCTAGCCTTGATCATGACTCTCAATTCCATTCCATTACACGTAAAAGTAATTGGACCAAGGTGTCTTCTCTAGGGGGGTATTTTGTTAAGAGCCTCGACGCTCGGTCTGAACATTAACACGCATTGCTCGCAGTACGGTTTTGGGAGCATAAGGACCTTCACGAAAGTAATACCCACTTTTTATAGGGTTAGGGTTTTCACGCTGCCATATTTCAATGTTACAGCGCTTGTTTACTGAAAACACACAGTAGACACGAGTGCTACCTTTGCTAACTAGCTATCTGTGTCTCCAAACACCTGCGTGTAAACTGAAGACAGACGCCACAAACACGTTGTCACTTCAAAATACTGTTGGCTGCAACTGTGTTAAAACCGGTGTACACCAGAGGAGGCTGGTGGGAGAAGCAATAGAAGGTATGGCTCATTGTAAAGACTGGAATGGAATTCATGGAACAGTAGCAAACGCATCAAGCATATGAACCATTAGAATGAACCATTCAGCATATAGTTCCTCCCACCAGCCTCCTCTGTAAGTCTGTATTTTGTTCAAATTTGTTAAATTATTTTGATGTGATATGAAAGTAGAGGGATTTATGTTTCTAGAACCGTACCACAATTGAGAATCGATTCATGTTTAGATGGAGTATTTGGCTATTTTGGCTTCCAATACAGAAAATGTAAGGTCCTTGGACTAGTAGTAATGGTAGGCTCCTTTAGTCCAATATTAGTAGTGCCCTTGTTCTCGAATAGCCACATACTGTACCACTAGAGTAACTTCAGAGTAACATCAGTGCATCATATCTTGCTTGCTGGCTGTGATATAAATTATATAACCATGCTAGCTAGCTAAAAACACTGACCTAGGGTGTTTCCCGATGTCCTTCTTGTTGTAAAGGCCAAGTTACCTAGCTAGCTAGTAGCCACTGAGGCCTTTTTATCCGAAATGGAAAAGTTAAATACATTTTTTTAAATCAAATAAATAAATACAAATCAAGGATGAACTGTCAAGCCAAAACCAGTTGACCAATAGAGACGCATCATCTACGCCTCCCTCTAAACCCCGCCCACATGTCTTTGAAAACGCAAAAAAAAAAGGCAGCTAAAACCAAAGATAGATATAATTTCAGTCAAAGATGGAAGCGTTTAATCGCAATCATTGAAAAATGTTTAACTGACAACATTTTTTTTTAAATTGATTTATCATTTGTTTGTTCTTGCCTTTCAAATTGCTTTCCTTGCTATGTTATTTATTTTGATCTCAATACTTTTGGGTTAATGTTTTGCTTTCAGTATCATTTTTGTTTGCAATAAGAATTTTGTTCACGAATTCACAAGGTTTACTTGATATTAAAGTCACCAAAGTAAATCCATAGAAGAGGGGAGGAAAAAAACCTTTCATAAATATCCCTGAAAGCCTATTGGTCCATTTCTTTCTGCTGCCACAATCCACAATACTGCACACACGTGACCATCCGGTGTTTAGTCAGTATAACGCTTGCACTTAAAAGATAAGCCTTTGCCATTTGCTAACTACATAAGCACTCTTTACACACTTCTAATGTCATCTTGACAAAACCGCTGCTCGCCGCTTCGTATCGCTGAAAGCGGACCATGGCGGCCGCCACGAGCAGCAATACATCCACAACCACGCTTCAGGTCAAGCGCTCCAGTATCGAGCATACGCGGAAACGCATAGACCCTCGGAGGAGACAAGCCGCGCTCTCATTCCTCAGTAACATTTCTTTGGATGGTCGACCCGTGCAAGATGATGCCGACAATCAGATCGAAGAGGATAATTCAATTGAGGCCAGGACTAGACAGAGCCTGGTTTCCGCAGCAGAGCGCCCGCTGTACGCGGCTGGCAGGGGCGCTGCGGCAGTGACTCCCACCGCCGGCCAGCCGCTCGCTATTGCAAACCAGGCTCTGATTGTTAACACCCGAGCCAGTTTTGAGATTGCTGCAGTTCCAGCATGTACAGATTCGGAAGGGGATGCTTTCGGCCCTTCGATTTTCAGTTCGCCCTTCTCTGTAGTACCAGCCGCGACTAGAGGCAGGCTTCAGACCTACACTCAGGGAGTTGTGCCTGCTGCCTACTCCAGGCAGGCTTCCCAGGGCTGCTGTCTGGAGGGAGGACAGATCGCCAACTCGGTACTGGAGCTGCAGAGATCAAGGTAACTAGATATCTGCATCATTGTAACGTTGGTGTTTACATTCATGACGTGTGAAGGAGTTTACACTGACTGTTATGTATAGCAGTGTTGCCCATATTGGGTATACTGTACTGGCACAGAAGCCCACAAAGGCAATGTTTACACTGCACTCACAAATTAGGCACCATGTCAAATACTACAATATTGCAACCCAATAGTGTCAACACTACACTACAGGCTACAGTACTGCAACAGGTAACGTTATCTTGATGAAGGTCTTTGTTGAGGAAACATGATCCACAGGGCTGGCCTGGGCTAGGTTAAGGTTTATCAACAGAGATCACACTGGTTCCTCCTGTCACATTTTGTACTATGGTTGCTCAAAGGGCATCATAAGTCTTAGTCAGTGTACTACTAAAGACAAGTTAAATAAATAAAAAGAAAGAGACGGATAGCAAAGACGGTGCCACAGGTTTCTCTCTCAGATCTGTGAAACCTTATCTCGTCAATGAGCAACTTACACACTTGTGTGCCGAGATTCATTAACACACCAATACACATGCAGTGGCCCATTTTTTTAAAAAAAGTGGAAATAACATAGAATGTGTATAACATGTTAGGGATAACACTGAAACCATATGAGAGTTATAACAAGTAAAGT
Source organism: Thymallus thymallus (assembly GCA_023634145.1). Classification (NCBI taxonomy): domain Eukaryota; kingdom Metazoa; phylum Chordata; class Actinopteri; order Salmoniformes; family Salmonidae; genus Thymallus; species Thymallus thymallus. The sequence continues at coordinate 30,540,980 of CM042383.1, read as the reverse complement.
CATGTTCAGAAAGAAGAAAATTGTAACTTTTTCTCTCCCATGCAGATTTAGTCCCACCATGACTACTTGACAGGTATGGAGATGTAAGCCTATATAGATATGATCTTATTGTACAAGAGGGCAACAGCTGGAAAGCTGTAGCCTAGTTCCTTTCACAGACCTCACCACTTCAGATGAATGTTTTCTATCTTGAGAACTGCTAATCTATTGACAATATAGCCTATTGGTTTGCACAGTACAGTATATAGAGCTATTGTGTATTTTCTCCCCATAATCCGTTGGATGTGTATGTCTTTCTAAAGCTGTCCAGCATCTGCCGCCTTGCCCTTCTCCTATGCCATATAAACATCCTGTAACCCAACACTCCCAAATACACCGGAACTCTCTCTCGACCACTGCAGGAGAGCTGTCAGTAACAGTCCTCTCTTTCTCTCACTGTGTCAGAAAATGCTGTCAGGTACACCACACTCTCAGGCCACTCCACGATGGAGACACTCCACGTCTCTTACCTTGCTTGTCCTTGTCCTCTCCGTGGTGTCTTGTAACTGCCACACTTCACAGGACAACGCATTCATGAAGCGTTTAGTTCACCTTTTGACTTAATCAATGTGACATTAGCCAGACTGCTCCTGAAGTCTGTCATGAGCTAATGCCGTATCTTAAGAGTGTAGTGTAAAACATGCCTTTTGGTAATGAATGTGTTATGAAGGAGTTATATTAACAAAGACCTTACAGATGGTTTGTTAGATTTTGTTTAAAAAAAAAACATTATTGAAAGTGTGAAGTCTTTATTTACCACAGCCCAACAGTTTTTTATACAACGTTTAATTAATTGCTTACTGCAACATATTTCTCTTGAAGGTGTTACGATGACTTCTCATTGCATTAGTTAGCCATGTAGTGAGCCTGAGTTATAGTGCCATGATTTAGTAGCTGAACCCCCACAGGTTATGGAATGTGGTCAGTCAGAGAAGGTAGCCCATGGAAACTGAAATTATAAGCTGTTGAGAAATAACTAAGGCGACCTGTTGATAGACCCTGGCCACATTTTCCACAGGCATATCATAGATGGGAGCTCCACAGTGCCTGGTTTGTTTTCTCAGGGCAGCAGCTTGGTGGAAACGTGGCCAGGGAAAGGCAGGATGCCCAGGCTTTCAGAGACGCTGCCCGGCCAGGCTCTCCTTTCTCTCGGTTTCTCTCTTCCTCTCTCCGTTTTCTATCCTCCATTCCACTTCCTCTTCCAAGGGCACCAGACTAGACTTTCTTTTCTTTTCTTTCTTTCTTTCTTTCTTTCTTTCTTTCTTTCTTTCTCTCTCTCTCTCTCTCTCTCTCTCTCTCTCTCTCTCTCTCTCTCTCTCTCTCTCTCTCTCTCTCTCTCTCTCTCTCTCTCTCTCTCTCTCTCTCTCTCTCTCTCTCTCTCTCTCTCTCTCTCTCTCTCTCTCTCTCTCTCTCTCTCGATAATAAACAAAAGTGAAAAAAACAATCAGAAATGAACAGTAAACATGTGTGTCATTCAGCTAGCAGCTGGTCTTATCCAGAGCGACTTACAGGGCACATCAACAGATGTTTCACCTAGTCAGCTCAGGGATTCTAACCAAGGACCTTTCGGTTACTGGCCCACCGCTCTTAACCCCTAGGCTACCTGCCTCCCCTATGCTCACAAATGTTTCAAATAATAGAGACATTTGAAATGCTATATTACTGCATATGTACAGTTTTGTAACAATATGCAAATAGTTGAAGTATGAAAGGGAAAATAAATAGACAGATAAATATAGTTTGTATTTACAATGGTGTTTATCATAGGTACTCTTCAACTGTGAGTGACGGAATCTAAAACAAAAATCCAGAAAATCACATTGTATGATTTTTAAGTAATTAATTTTATTGCATGACATAAGTATTTGATACATCAGAAAAGCAGAACTTAATATTTTGTACAGAAACCTTTGTTTGCAATTACAGAGATCATACGTTTCCTGTAGTTCTTGACCAGGTTTGCACACACTGCAGCAGGGAATTTGGCCCACTCCTCCATACAGACCTTCTCCAGATCCTTCAGGTTTCGGGGCTGTCGCTGGGCAATACGGACTTTCAGCTCCCTCCAAAGATTTTCTATTGGGTTCAGGTCTGGAGACTGGCTAGGCCACTCCAGGACCTTGAGATGCTTCTTACGGAGCCACTCCTTAGTTGCCCTGGCTGTGTGTTTCGGGTCGTTGTCATGCTGGAAGACCCAGCCACGACCCATCTTCAATGCTCTTACTGAGGGAAGGAGGTTGTTGGCCAAGATCTCGCGATACATGGCCCCATCCATCCTCCCCTCAATACGGTGCAGTCGTCCTGTCCCCTTCGCAGAAAGCATCCCCAAAGAATGATGTTTCTACCTCCATGCTTCACGGTTGGGATGGTGTTCTTGGGGTTGTACTCATCCTTCTTCTTCCTCCAAACACGGCGAGTGGAGTTTAGACCAAAAAGCTCTATTTTTGTCTCATCAGACCACATGACCTTCTCCCATTCCTCCTCTGGATCATCCAGATGGTCATTGGCAAACTTCAGACGGGCCTGGACATGCGCTGGCTTGAGCAGGGGGATCTTGCGTGCGCTGCAGGATTTTAATCCATGACGGCGTAGTGTGTTACTAATGGTTTTCTTTGAGACTGTGGTCCCAGCTCTCTTCAGGTCATTGACCAGGTCCTGCCGTGTAGTTCTGGGCTGATTCCACACCTTCCTCATGATCATTGATGCCCCACGAGGTGAGATCTTGCATGGTGCCCCAGACCGAGGGAGATTGACCGTCATCTTGAACTTCTTCCATTTTCTAATAATTGCGCCAACAGTTGTTGCCTTCTCACCAAGCTGCTTGCCTATTGTCATGTAGCCCATCCCAGCCTTGTGCAGGTCTACAATTTTATCCCTGATGTCCTTACACAGCTCTCTGGTCTTGGCCATTGTGGAGAGGTTGGAGTCTGTTTGATTGAGTGTGTGGACAGGTGTCTTTTATATAGGTAACGAGTTAAAACAAGTGCAGTTAATACAGGTATTGAGTGGAGAACAGGAGGGCTTCTTAAAGAAAAACTAACAGGTCTGTGAGAGACGGAATTCTTACTGGTTGGTAGGTGATCAAATACTTATGTCATGCAATAAAATGCAAATTAATTACTTAAAAATCATACAATGTGATTTTCTGGATTTTTGTTTTAGATTCAGTCACTCACAGTTGAAGAGTACATATGATAAAAATTACAGACTTCTACATGCTTTGTAAGTGGGAAAACCCTATCAAATACCTGTTCTCCCCACTGTATATATATATGTGGGAAAACCCTATCAAATACTTGTTCTCCCCACTGTATATATATATGTGTGTGTGTGTGTGTGTATATATATATATATATGTATGTGAGTGTACTAAACAATAAGAACACTCTTTCCATGACAGACTGACCAGGTGTAAGCGATGATCCCTTATTGATGTCACATGTTAAATCCACTTCAATCAGTGTAGATGAAGGGGAGGAGACAGGTTAAAGAAGGATTTTGAAGCCTTGAGAAATGGATTGTATTTGTGTGCCATTCAGAGGGTCATTGGCAAGACAAAATGTTTAAGTGCCTTTTGAACGGGTTATGGTTTGTTTCGAGAACTGCAACGCTGCTGGGTTTTTTACACTCAACAGTTTCCGGTGTGTATCAAGAATGGTCCACCACTCAATGGGAGTTCAGATTTTTTTAAATTATTTTTTTGGGTTTAAATTTTACTTGAAGTTTTTATAATGTCTATGTTTTTATCTCTCTCTCTTTTGTGTCTCTTTCTCTCTCTCATCACTCTTTATTTATTTCTCTCTTCTTCTTTCTAACCCGCCCCCCCCTCTCTCTCTTGCTCCCAGCCAGGAAGCCCCCAACCCTCAGATCAGCTGCCAAAAGATACTAGACCGTTGTTGTTGATTTGACAGTTTGTAATGCAGTTAATTCAATAATAATGCATTGCAAAGCCTCCCCATGTTTTAAACCATTTTTCAAATGGCCTCGTTGTGAGCAGGAGCCTACAATAGGGAGACTATGAAGCCAAGGAAAGCCATGCCGGAGAAAACAACATGCAGTATAAACCATTACAATGGTCTGGACATTTGCGGTTTTGTGCGATTTGAGTCATATCCTTAAGGTTAGGAGGTTGGTTGTTGTTCGGTGATGTCATGGTTGGCATAATCAGCATACTTAGGCTAGTTTCCCTTTGAAGTCCTTGAGGATTGAACTGTAAGCAAAATCTCCAAAGCAGCTGTAGGATATGGTTAAAACTTCAAAACTTTACCGGTAATGAGTCTTGAGACAAGCTAGTCAACATGGATTAGTCCTTATTTCTGAAATGGAGCTCTGAGTACAAGTTCACTAGTTCAACTTCCACAATGCTAGTTGCACTGTTTCTAACCCTAAACAACATGCTATTTTAAGGGATGGAGGAAGGATGGATTCAGTGTGGTTTTACTGTATGTCAAGCCACTGGGAAATGAAAGGGGGATACCTAGTCAGTTGTACAACTGAATGCATTCAACTGAAATGTGTCTTCCGCATTCAAGCCAAGTGTCAGCCTCCTGGCAGAGGCAACCAGGTTTTTGGTAAAGTTCATGATGCCATTGACCTTAACAAGGGCCCCAGGATCACTGGAAGCAAAATAGACCCTTATCATCAAAGATCCACCACCATATTTTACAGTAGGTATGAGGTACTTTTCTGTATAGGTTTTTTTTTTTTTCCAACACCAAACCCACCACTACTTTCATGTCATATATACCTCCCCAATATGTTGGGGTGGTTGATTTGATGACTACAACGAGAACTGGCCGCAGAAGTTGAAAATCATAACAACAATGGCTGCTCTTGAGGAGGTTGGTGTTGGTACCGGAGGGCATAACTTAATTGAAAGAACAGCAAATAACTTAATTGAAGGCTTTTCTCCAGGGAGAATATGTTTTCGCTCTTCTCCCGACTGGGTTCGCCAAGAACTTGATTTACCAGCTAGCTCCGCTGGTAGTCAAGAAAATGGGACGGATCAAGAACCCAATTCTCGTTGTTGTCACCATTGGTACCGTCCATGGAGGACCAGATCAGAAAGGCTGCGAAGCTGGGGATCACTGCTATGCAGCTTGGTGTAAATAACGATCCTCCGTGGACGTTGCCAGGTTGTTTTCAGTAGCCTAGAGTTTTGGTTGCTGAACGACAAGTGGCAAAATATGCTTCCATCAACAGTGTAGCTGGCTGCATGTCTCTGTGTCACAAATTGTGGACAGATTCATCATGTTTGGTGACTTCACTGACATTGCAACAGGCGTCAGAAATACGTCCAGGGGCAAACCTCTACAGAGGAAACATCTCCCATGCCATATGCTAGGTTGCAGATATGTCTACACATACAGCAAAGCAGGGGAGAACCATGAGAAAAAAACAATGAATTTGTAGTAGATTCAGTGTCGGATGCATTTTGCCGATTCTGTTGTTTTGTTTTGTTGCAAAACGTTTTGCAACAGAAACCGTTTAATCCAAATAGAAAACACAAATTATAGTTTATTTTGGACAAATTCAGGTGTGTCCCTCGCTGTTTAATTTGTTCTGTTTGGTTCTTAAATGGTAAATGGATTCCTTGAACACAAAACCAACATACTAAGGCAATACTCTTGGCTTCTTCCTGTCCAACATGCAGAGTGCTGTGAAGAAGGGAGATGGGGAGATATTGTTGAGGTTATACACTGTAGCTCTGTTGTTCTACAAGGTCTATGGTCATAGCCAATATGCCTACAATACCATTCTACAGACTTTGCACGTCGGTACCACTCTTTCCCCTCGGTGGAACAGGTTCTGTAGAAAGAATATCGACCTTGACTTATTCCTGGAACACCTCAACTTATTGAAGTCATTTTTGAAGGGTCTGAGTCTAAACATGACTGAGCAAACAGCAGACAAGATTAGCTCAAGGACATGATGGACACCACAGACGCTGAGTTAGAGGCTTCAAAGTCTAGTGGCTTCCATCATGCTGCTCACTAGACCCGGGGACATTCTAGGGGTGGCAGAGCTGTGCAAATTCAACCAGGCAGAGTTCACAGCATTCCCTGGTTTTAACAGAAACATTATCTCAAAAGGGAAGTACGGTGGATGAGGAAGGAGAAATGTTCCCGTTTGATTTGGGTGCCAGGCTAGCTGGGGATGTGGTTGGCTCAGTCTGACCATCAAACCCTGTCTAAGAGGTAGACCGTGATTGGGAGTTAAGAAGTAGGCTTAAACAACTAATGTTGCCACCGTAAATATGAACTGTATTTGTATTTATGTAACAAAGTAAAACTCTAACTTTGATTTAATTCATCATCTGAAAAATAACTTTTAACAGTTGAAATTGACAGTTTTGTGCAACATACAGATAGTAACACATTAATTCAACTAACTACTAACGAACAAGAAAGTCTGCAGCTAAAATGTATGATGATGATGATGATGTGCAGAATTGATCTTGCATGTTGTAATCTGAATACTGGAAGTTTGTTGACAATGTAGGAAGTGATGCTGAGAGCACCAACACAGGTGTACCTAAAATACAAATACATGGACTAATGCATCAGTAATAATAGCCATTATAATAGCCTAAAGTTATCAAAGGAAAACCTGCATCATATCGGAAATGTTTGGTAATTTATTCAAAATAAAAAACTTAAATATTACATTTACATATGTATTCAGACTCTTTACTCAGTACTTTGTTGAAGCACCTTTAGCAGCGATTACAGCATCAAGTCTTCTTGGGTATGACGCTACAAGCTTGGCACACCTGTATTTGGGGAGTTTCTCCCATTCTTCTCTGCCGATCCCCTCAAGCTCTGTCAGGTTGAATGGGAAGCGTTGCTACACAGCTATGTTTGATCGGGTTCAAGTCTGGGCTCTGGCTGGGCCACTCAAGGACATTCAGAGACTTGTCCCAAAGCCACTCCTACATTCTATTGGCTGTATGCTTAGGGTCATTGTTCTGTTGGAAGGTGAACCTTCGCCCCAGTCTGAGGGCTCTGGAGCAGGTCTTCATCAAGGATCTCTCTGTACTTTGCCTCGATCCTGACTGGTCTCCCAGTCCCTGCCGCTGAAAAACATCCCCACAGCATGATGCTGCCACCACCATGCTTCACCGTAGGGATGGTGCCAGGTTTCCTCCAGACGTGACACTTGGCATTCAGCCCCAAGAGTTCAATCTTGGTTTCATTAGACCAGAGAATCTTGTTTCTCATGGTCTGAGAGTCTTTAGGTGGCTTTTGGCAAACTCCCAGTGGGCTGTCATGTGCCTTTTACTGAGGAGTGGTTTCCGTCTGGCCACTCTACCACAAAGGCCTGATTGGTGGAGTGCTGCAGAGATGGTTGTCCTTCTGGAAGGTTCTCCCATCTCCACAGAGGAGTTCTGTCAGTGACCATTGGGTTCTTGGTCACCTCCCTGACCAAGGCTCTTCTCCCCCGATTGCTCAGTTTGGCCAGCGGCCAGCTCTAGGAAGAGTCTTGGTGGTTCCAAACTTCTTCCATTTAAGAATGACAGAGGCCACTGTGTTCTTGTGGACCTTCAAAGCAGAATACATTTTTTTCTTTGGCTTCATGGCTTGGTTTTCTCTCTGACATGCACTGTGGGACCTTTATATAGACCGTTGTGTGCCTTTCCAAATCATGTCCAATCAATTGAATTTACCACAGTTGTAGAAACATCTCAAGGATGAAAAAAACAGTTTTTGCTTTGTTATTATTGGGTATTGTGTGTAGATTGTTAAGGAACATTTTTTATTTAATACATTTTAGATTAAGGCTGTAGCGTAACAATGTGGAAAATGTCAAGGAGTCAAAGTCAAGGGGACCGCTACTCCCGAGTGGTTCGATCCCGGGCTGTATCACAACCGGACGTCATCGGGAGTCCCATAGGGTGGCGCACAATTGGCCCAGCGTCGTCCGCGTTAGGGGAGGCTGGAGTAGGCCGTCATTGTAAATAAGAATTTGTTCTTAACTGACTTGCCTAGTTAAATAAAGGTATACGAAAGCACTACTAGCTAGTTAACCCCAACATTTCTCACCATCATTGTAAAGCCGTAGTTATTTTGTTGGTTTGACAGTCATTTCTGAAGATTATTTATTTCATGTGATTTAGTGATTCATTTACGTCTGCCCCTCATTTTAAGGTCAACCCTATTACGGTGAATATATCTGGCCATTTTCTGAGCTTTTTTATTAAACATTTTTGTGAAGCTTGTATTCAATTGCCTCTCCTGGTTGCTCACAAGAGGCTTCCATAAACAGGGGATTTATAGCTGGATTTAAGATGAAATAATCAACCCTCTTATGGTCAACTCTGTTACTTTATTTGGTACTTAAATATCCAATGCAGATATTTTTATCTCAGTATCAAATAATTTCTTGGTAACAATGAATTACCTTACTGTGATTGTTTTCAATTAAAGTGTAAAAAAATAAACAAAAATAGCTTCTTAGCGAAGAGACATTTCTCAAGCAAGAGTTTTGATAGGACTTCCTGGGAGTGGTCTGAGTGGGGAGGGAAAAACTGAAAATGTTGTGGTGATGTCACCAGGCAGGCCAAAACTCCATCCCACCTAAGCATGCTGAAATTTCTGGCATTCATTTCAAACAGCTCTTGCACTAAAAGGGCATTATCATCATTTTTACAATTTCACAGTATTATTCAAACCTCATTGTGTGGAAATACACACTTAATTAGGTACACCTTTTCAACTGCTCGTTAAGACAAATCTAATCAGCCAATCACGTGGCAGCAATTGCATGAATTTAGGCATGTTGACATGGTCAAGACGATCTGCTGGAGTTCAAACCAAGCATCAGAACGGGGAAGAAAGGTGATTTAAGTGACTTTGAACGTGGCATGGTTGTTGGTGCCAGGCGGTCTGGCTTGAGTATTTCAGAAAGTGCTGATCTACTGGGATCTCTAGGGTTTACAGAAAATGAGAAAATATCCAGTGAGCGGCAGTTCTCTGGGCGAAAATGCCTTGTTGATGGCAGAGGTCAGAGGAGAATGGCCAGACTGGTTCGAGCTGATAGAAAGGCAACAGTAACTCAACCACTCTTTACAACCAAGGTATGCAGAAGAGCATCTCTGAACGCACAACACGTTGAACCTTGAAGCAGATCTATAGCAGTAGAAGACCACACCGGGTGCCGCTCCTGTCAGCTAAGAACAAGAAACTGAGGCTACGATTTGCACGGGGTCACCAAAATTGGACAATAGAAGATTGGAAAAACGTTGCCTGGTCTGATGAGTCCTGTTTTCTGCTGCGACGTTCAGATTGTAGGGTCAGAATTTGGTATAAACAGCATGGAGCCTTAACGGTTCAGGCTGGTGGTGTAATGGTGTGGGGGATATTTTCTTGGCACACTTTGGGCCCCTTAGTACCAATTGAGCATTGTTTAAACGCCACAGCCTGCCTGAGTATTGTTGCTGACCATGTCCATCCCTTTATGACCACAGTGTACCCATCTTCTAATGGCTACTTCCAGCAGGATAACGCGTCATGTCACAAAGCTGGTGAGTGTGTGTGTGTGTGTGTGTGTGTGTGTGTGTGTGTGTGTGTGTATATATATATATATAAAACACAGTAAAAAAATTTGGGACTGTGCCTTTTAAGAGGCACTTAATGTAGTAATTATTTTATTTAACCTCTTAATGGGAAAATGTGTTCGTACTCCCTGACTAAGGCCATGCAGCTGAAACGTCTGAGTTTTTAAGATCTTTGTTCCATTGAACATGCCATACAAATACAGGTATTTGTATTAATTATATGAAGAGTGCCTTGGTCCTCCTTTCTTCCTGCTCTTTATGACAGATGTTACAATTAGCTGAAATACAAAGTTTTTTTGACCAAGTTACACTTGGCACCGAATTAGTGAAACGTCCCATTTAATTTCACTCTGTCAGCCGACAGTGGAACGGGAAGACAATGTCCATGGCAGGCTGCCAATGGGTGTGCGTGTGAAACAATTGAATATTCTAGAACACTACAGCTCCGTTACCCAAAAACGGCAAGCATAGCAGACAGGTTACATATGGATTTTGTTTTTACGTTTATTGTAAAGATTGATTATTGACCTTTCTTGAAATGATTAATTGTTAATGTGAACAGGGCTGCTTGAATACATCTCTTGAGGCAACAAAGACGCAGACAGACAGGGTCTTTCATTGGTAACTCTACTAACAGATGCCCATTGTTGTTCTTTCAATGTTGAAGGAGGCAAGAATCTGAAGTAGCCTGTGCTCTGCTTTGAAGCTTCTGAGTCTGACCAGTCCTTGTTAACGTCAGACCATTGGATTGGATTCTATTGATCAAAAATTCAACCTTACCCTCAGTTAAACATCAATAGCTGGTTGCGTCAGAGTTTTTTGTCTGAAGTGAATGAGTGGTCTGGTCTGGTCAGTGTGTTATTGTGCCCACAGTGGTGTGGAAACTGTCCTTTGCCAAAAACCAGGTCCTGGCTGGCCAGCCGTTGCTCATCTACAGTGGCTGGATCAAAAACCTAGTGTCCCGCTGAACTGTGGAAACTAGTTTTCATGCTAGCTGGATTTTCAGAGGGCTCAGTTCATCAGATGTGTACCTGTACGAACTGCAAAAGAAAAACCTAGTAGTTAAATTAAATTGTATTCTGTCCAGAAACATAATAATAAAAAGTTGCCTCCGAGTAATAAGACTTTCGTCCTCTGCTGAAAAACAGAGCTGGCGTAGTAGGCCTTCTGTAATTGAGTGAACCTAATAATTTGTCATGGAGTACCTGGAACCAGGTCATGGTCACTGCTATGTTTGTAACAGAGTGAGAAGCCTGTATTTGTTCAGCCGACTGCTATAGCCTAGCCATAACACTTGAGAAAATGATGGGTACAAAGTAAATTGAAAGCAGAAGCCTATTATTTGGCAGGGAATGCTTCTTGTACACCAGTGATTGTACACCTCAATTTGCTTAAGCTGGCCAGCGATTACAAGCCAACACCTTAACCATTACACAATGTTAGTATTTTGAAAGTTGTGTAGTGTACGCCCAGCATTGATGATTGCGTCTCTGACCCGCTTACATTAAACTAGCGTCGGTGACGGCCGCATGCCCAGAGTAGGCAACGACATGGGGATTTAGTCTCCGATCTCAAAAACCTGTCTGGGACAGCTAAAGAGAGGCCCAACTCGGTGGAAAATCTGTCTCACTCAAGTAGGGGGCGTATTTCGCCCACCATTAAGGAGTTTTTGTATGGAGGTCAATGAGTGTTGATTAATGGCTTATTTGCTATGTGAGGATTATTTGATTGAATAGAAGTTTCACAATGCTTATGTTGTTACGAGTGTACTGATATAAGTAGGACGTGACATCCCCGCAACTTTGAGATAAAACACTTTATATCAGAGTTGTCTCGAGATGGCTATGCATATTCATGGCATGAGGCTAGTAGCATAGCATCTCTCCGTTGAATTCAGGCGGTTGACGTCAACAACCCTCATCGAATATATGTATCCACCAATCCAAAGAAAGGATAGGCGGGAGCAAGACAGCCTGCCATTCTGCTTTGTGGACGACAACTCCCATTGTTAGGGCGGAGAGAATTATCTTGTCAGTATATCCATAAACTTTGTCGAAGTCTATGGCATCTACTAGCACATCTTCATTGCGCTAACGCTAGTTATCAATTGCGCTAGCGCTAGTTAGCAACTTCCTCCAAACCGAGTTTGGTGGAGAGGAGAAAATTTAAGGTGTACACTGATCTACAAATAGTATTCCCTGACAAATAATAGGTTTTGTGCAATGTAAGATTTGCTGAGCTATGCCTCCCCCGGTATAGGTATTCCCAGTCCAGATTACATTTCTGAAGCTTGTATATGCTAAATTGCACATGTTCAGTAGGCCTGGCTGCCTACTTCTAAAACTGGCAGCTGATTCTATAGCAGTAGCTTAATAGATTTTGCTCTGCCTGTTGAGTCATGTGACCCAAGTGTGAAAGAAAGGCCAGTCTGTGAGCAAACAGTGCTACATGACAAAATGCTTTCAGAATCAGCCGATCTCTTTATCCTCTTGGTTACCAACTAAACCAGTGCCTGACTCCTGGTTGTTCTAACCATTCTAAATGATCTCACACAGAGGCTGCTGATCAGAATTTAGAACACAACAGTGGTCATTGACGACGGCAGACAGGCAGTGTTGATGTCGGGGATTTACTTGATTCAATGATTGCTTCTCTGCTCTGGGGAAGAGACAGCAGAGCACACAGCCGTAGAAGCTTTAGCTATGCTTAAAATCTGACTTGGAGGCACATGGGCCAGACTATGAGGTCAAGTTAGTTTAGACTACTCATTCATTCTATTGAATTGTATTTCTGGAAGGTTGTCCAGTACTGATATAATAGAGGTCTACCATTGTATTACTGGAAGGTTGTCCAGTACTGATATAATAGAGGTCTACCATTGTATTTCTGGAAGGTTGTCCAGTACTGATATAATAGAGGTCTACCATTGTATTTCTGGAAGGTTGTCCAGTACTGATATAATAGAGGTCTACCATTGTATTTCTGGAAGGTTGTCCAGTACTGATATAATAGAGGTCTACCATTGTATTACTGGAAGGTTGTCCAGTACTGATATAATAGAGGTCTACCATTGTATTTCTGGAAGGTTGTCCAGTACTGATATAATAGAGGTCTACCATTGTATTACTGGAAGGTTGTCCAGTACTGATATAATAGAGGTCTACCATTGTATTTCTGGAAGGTTGTCCAGTACTGATATAATAGAGGTCTACCATTGTATTTCTGGAAGGTTGTCCAGTACTGATATAATGGAGGTCTACCATTGTATTTCTGGAAGGTTGTCCAGTACTGATAAAATAGAGGTCTACCATTGTATTTCTGGAAGGTTGTCCAGTACTGATATAATGGAGGTCTACCATTGTATTTCTGGAAGGTTGTCCAGTACTGATATAATGGAGGTCTACCATTGTATTTCTGGAAGGTTGTCCAGTACTGATATAATAGAGGTCTACCATTGTATTTCTGGAAGGTTGTCCAGTACTGATATAATAGAGGTCTACCATTGTATTTCTGGAAGGTTGTCCAGTACTGATATAATGGAGGTCTACCATTGTATTTCTGCTTGCTGTAAAATAAGCGATGACGTGGTTCATAAGAAATGTGTTCAGGGTTTATCATGAACAAGCAACTTCACTCTCTTGACATTTAGGCCTCTTTGTGAAATCCCATGGTTAAGACTGTTCTGTCCAGTATAGGACATCACCACCATTTGTTATGGTAAGCCCAGGACTTTAATATGCATAATCATTACCTAATGAATGACCAAATTTAGCAATCAAATTTCGCAGAGATCTTGCAATGCAGAATAAAATATTATAAATAGGCCTAATGCTTATTGTGTCCAGGGCCAGGTAAGAGCTGTTCAGCAGCACCGCAAGTTGCTTATAAACTCTGTACCTGTAACCGGCATCTATTCCAACAACTGCTTCTTCTCTCTCTCTGTTTCCCTCTCATCTTCTATCCTTTTCTCCACAGACGGAGGCTCATCTCTCAGCGTTCCTCCTTGGAGACACTGGAAGACATTGAGGAGAACGCCCCTCTTCGCAGGTACTGTATAGCAACAGCTGTCACAGACCGCCCAACTCGGCACACCACCCACCACCCTCTCATTTTACAGCTGTACCTTGTCAATAACCACTTTCTCCAGGGAAGTACTTTGGTATATAATGACATTGGGGGGGTACTGTAACTTCACTTCCTGTTGTGCGGTGATGGTGGAAACGTCATGCTGCTGCAGTAATGTATTGTTCTGGCTCAGTCTCTCTGTTTACAAATATATGTGGTCTTTATTGCTCAAATGGATCCCAGTTAAACACATTTGGTTTTGATCAGTCTTATTTATTTGATGTGTTTTAGATGCAGAACCCTCTCAGGTTCACCCCGACCAAAGAGCTTCAAGAAGGTCCACTTCATCAAGAACATGAAGCAACATGATATGCACAATGGAAGGTATGAATGACAACAACCCTAGCTCAAATACCAGACAAGGTTTCAATGGAAAATGGCAGGATGCCCCCCAATGAACACTCAGCAGTTTGAATATCTATCAGGTTACCCAACTTTAGCCTAAATATTGGACAAGATATGCAGGTTATTGATTGAAGGTTATGCCTTATAGCTTAGAAGTACTGTATCAATTAATGTAAAATGTTATCAGACTGCTCAGTAGTTCATTGGGAGCCTGGTTAGTTTTCACTGAAATAATCTCAAATCGAGTTTAGATCGAGTATTTGTATATATTTTGTTAAAGCTATACATTTTAAGGATCACACCATTGAATCACAAACACATCACTCTCTCACTTTTATACACAATGGTGCATGGAAGTTCACAAGAGAAATTCCAGAGCAAATTTTTTAGATTTTTTTTATAAGTAGCTTTTGTCCAGCAGCTTCTTCTCAGTAATGAAACACTATCACCTTTTATGGCTATTTTATGGAATCTGAAAGGAAATGGACAGTTAAACATGGCACTTAATGTTGTATTACACACATCATTCAGCTAGCTTTTTATTCTGGAAGTTTACACTTGGGTGTACCGGACACATTTCTTTTGATTAAAAGATTTTTAAATATCAGTTTTGACAGGTATTTATAAATTTTTGTTTTCTTTTTTCCCAGGGAAAAAAAAGGAGTTCCTTTTTTATGCTGTTTTTTTTTTTTTACTCTAGTCTATCTTATCTGTGTACCATGTACTGTAATAATCAATTACCAAAGTCACATTCTGCCTGTGACATTGATATTAATCAGTGAGTAGACCTCTCATTGGACGTCATAACTCAGAAGGTATAAATCTTTGATAAAGTTTATTAAGCGGTAGTTATGCAAACCACTTCTTCCAGGAATGGTTTAACTTTACTGTTCTATGTGCAGCTGATATTGTAAGATGAACAAGTTTGGTCTTTTTTAAGTCTCCAATTCAATACATGGCTAGTAGCCTCATTTTTAAAATATTTGTCCCCAAACCACTGACTACACAACACTCACACAACACAAAAAAATACAGTATTTCACTTAGTTTTCTAAACCTTGATTGTTTTTCTACGCACTTTTTTTTTTCTCTCCATCTTAAACCTGTAGATCTGAATGTCTTTTTCAGAGTTAATTTCTAATTAGTATATTTATCATTTTTGTTTTTATAGGATAGTTCTAATCAGTGGCAGAAGATCCTTGTATAGTGTATTTTCTGTCCTGCCCTATCGAGATTGTAGGCAAGCAGGGTATGTATCCTACAGCATGCCATCCTTCAAACCTTTGTTCCCTGCTTTCTCTCCATTCTCTCATGGTTCATTCCACCAATTCGGTGCCTTTTTAAGAAGTGTAACTTGGTTTAAAAAAAACAAACAAAAAAAAAAACGTTTGATTTTATCTAATTTTAACATTCTATTAAGGAATAATCTAGTCCCAGATATAAAAACTCCTGTCGATTTGGTGAAAGCCTTTGTTCTATCAGTGGGTAAAATAAAAATGTTCCCCATGATTTAACTTCTAAGTGGCCCGTCTATGAATTCAGGAAATCATGTAGGAACGTGTCATAGCTACATGGTTCTCGTCACTATCACATAACGCTTTTAAAACAATTACTGCTCTCCAGATTGCCTAATAGATGGCCAATAGATGGTATGGGTATACTTGTCTAGAACTCATCTATCCGTTTACAGTATATATTCATGACAAAGTATATATTTCGCTTAGATGTGCTCAATATAAATGTACCAAATTATTTCAGTTTCTCTGCCTTGCTCAAGGGCAGAACGGTAGATTTTTCCACCTTGCCTGCTTGGGATTTGAACCAGCGACCTTTTCGGTTACTGGCCCAACGCTCTTAACCGCTAGGCTACCTAAACCCTGTGTGTTTGTTGGAAACTTGGGGAAAGGGCCGCTGTTGCCTTGGCAACGTACTCTGCAATCGCCTGGCGGAGACTCGGTGAGAGAGATTCCTAAATTGTTTAGGCGATTTTACAGCCACTAAACATTCTGATCTTGACTTTGGTATTATTGTGTGTAGCTACGTTTGCTAGCTAGCCAGCCAGCCAGCCAGCCCAGAGAGATGGCATTGCATTGTGGGTTTTGTAGTCAACTTTGTGCTGCAACAGGTTTCCACAACGATTTTCACGTTGCTACCAACCTTGTTATAACAACAAATCGCTTTATTCATTTAAAAAATCATATTTATTGAATTCTCCATGTGGCTTATTTTAAACTGTTAATATGATGGGCTTTTAAACATCTATTTTGGTGCACAATTTACTTAAAATAAAAGGCGCTCTTTTTGTGGAACGATCCTCATCCCTTTTGTGGAACGATCCTCATCCCTTTTGTGGAACGATCCTCATTCCTGTGCTGCGGATATCATCTCCTATAACTGGTACTTTGTTACATTTGGAGGGTTGAACAATTTCCTGAACGTATTGGTTTGGTAGATACTTTTTAATTAATTACACCCATTAAAGGGAAAATCCACTCAAATGATGTCCAATATCTTGAAAACTTGACTGCTGACATGCTAAACATCTTGGGACTGTATCAACAGTGGACTAATTTAAAAAAATATATATATATAGTTTGAGTGGATTTTCCCGTTAAGGCTTGTATCTATTTCCCTATGTTTTCATATAGTGGGAGGAGCTACAGTATAGCAGGACACCGTCATTGTAATGGCTGGAATGAAATAAACGGTTTGTAAATGTTTTGTTCCGTTCCATTTATTCCATTCCAGCCATTACAATGAGCCCATACTCCTATAGCTCCTCCCAGCATACTCCTATAGCTCCTCCCAGCATACTCCCATAGCTCCTCCCAGCATACTCCTATAGCTCCTCCCAGCATACTCCTATAGCTCCTCCCAGCATACTCCCATAGCTCCTCCCAGCATACTCCCATAGCTCCTCCCAGCATACTCCCATAGCTCCTCCCAGCATACTCCCATAGCTCCTCCCAGCATACTCCCATAGCTCCTCCCAGCATACTCCCATAGCTCCTCCCAGCATACTCCCATAGCTCCTCCCAGCATACTCCCATAGCTCCTCCCAGCATACTCCTATAGCTCCTCCCAGCATACTCCCATAGCTCCTCCCAGCATACTCCCATAGCTCCTCCCAGCATACTCCTATAGCTCCTCCCAGCATACTCCTATAGCTCCTCCCAGCATACTCCCATAGCTCCTCCCAGCATACTCCTATAGCTCCTCCCAGCATACTCCCATAGCTCCTCCCAGCATACTCCCATAGCTCCTCCCAGCATACTCCTATAGCTCCTCCCAGCATACTCCTATAGCTCTTCCCAGCATACTCCCATAGCTCCTCCCAGCATACTCCCATAGCTCCTCCCAGCATACTCCTATAGCTCTTCCCAGCATACTCCTATAGCTCCTCCCAGCATACTCCTATAGCTCCTCCCAGCATACTCCTATAGCTCCTCCCAGCATACTCCCATAGCTCCTCCCAGCATACTCCCATAGCTCCTCCCAGCATACTCCCATAGCTCCTCCCAGCAGTCCTCTGGCCCATAGGTTGCTGTTGGCTGTGTCGCTGTATCTCTTTGGAAGATGTCATGAAGTTGTTTAGTTTCATTCTAATTCGACACCGTTTTTTCACGTTGCAACCGTTTCTGGCTTTGCTGTTATCATGTAGGCTGCACCTTTCCTCAAGTCATTGCTGCGGTCAAAGATTCCACAGGATGCTTTTATCTCAGCAATCACTCTTAACTTTGCATGCGCTTTGCTGCAATTGCATAAAACACATTACAACATTTCGGAGTGGACCCAAATGATCCATCCATGATAGAGCATTTCGGAGTTCCTTTTTGGAGTTTACACATGATATCCTCGTTTGTTGTTGGTCACCTTGTTTAGAGGTGATATTTTTTTTGTCCCTTAGAAGAGAAAGCCTGGCTTATCAGTAGTCATCTCCTACATGCTATGGGAACCCATGGTAGTCCTGAACACTCTCTGGCCTGGTAGCCTCCCCCCTGGCCTGCCTGCCTGCCTGTCTATGGGGAAAGTGCCCTTGGTCCTGGTGCCCCCCACGAAAGAGCTTGTTTTGGAGAAAGTGTAAGAGATCAGGAACTGATCAACACAGAGAACACAATGGACAGAGAGAAAGAATGCACCATTTCCACTGGCTTTGTTAAGAGCACAACAGCTTAGTTTATGTGGCGTAGTCTTCCTAAGCCTAGCCATACAACAAGGGGTTTTAAAGAGCTAGCGAAGCCCTTAGTCATATCCAATAGCCTCAGCCCTGACTGCCCAATGCTGCTACAGATGTTTGCTACAGCGGCAAAAGGAAATGAGAATAATCATGTGGATTATAATTAATGGACATTTTTGTTGAGGTTGATACATTTTTTTATTAGGGGAAATCAAGTCCTAAAATACACTACACGTTTTACATCTCCTGCAACAGGGTGATCAAATTAAGATCCTACACCTGTAATTGACGATTGACAGTTAAATAAAGTTTTGTCGCAGAAAAATACACTTTATTGACTATGTAATGAACTGACCAAGCTAAAATCCCATGCCTGTCCTAAAATGTAAATACTCAGTGCCGTGTAAAATAATGATCGCTGACATTATGTCCATGAAACATAGAACTAGACTGTCCAAGCTTCTGTCTGTTATGTTTCTCACCCCAATTAGAGTTTTTATTGATTTACCACAGTGTTCATAATAACTAGAAGATTCAATTATGTTGCTAATTAGCTCAGTCCTCTCTGGGACATTATGGCACCGTAGAATTCTGGGAACCTAGAATGTGGTTGGCTTCTCTTAGGTTCTCAATCTGGTTTAATTCCACATTCCCTTTTTTAGAACCGTCTCCTGTTGTTAATATAAAAAAACGCATTGTTTTCATTGCTCGTTCGTAAATTGGAGGTCTCTTGGTAGCCTTGATAATTGTTAATAAAAAAACATTTGAATTTAGTTTTGATTCTGCTTGTTTGGATATTGTTGTTGTTGTTTTGTTCTTACCACATTGGCCCTCGTTTCTTCTTAATTGATACCTCAGCCACTTAACAAGATGCTTTTTGTTTTCTTCCTCTACTGCGCTCTTTGACTTCCCTCTCTGTTTCATCCTTTGACCGACTGCAACCCCTGTCTTTTCCTGGCTTGCAAAAGGAAAAGCTTTCTCCTGGAAAAGCTTTGTTTTTTAGTTTCCTTCCTTCCTTATCTCATCTCCCTTCCTTAAAGTGTGTGTGTGTGTGTGTGTGTGTGTGTGTGTGTGTGTGTGTGTGTGTGTGTGTGTGTGTGTGTGATGCATCTGTCAACAAGATTGTCCCATGTGCTAGATATTTTCATCACAGCTCCACCTCAGACAGTCTGCCATCTAATCCTAATAACAATGGTCATATGATGGCCCTCTGTCATTGTAAAGCCATCATGCTTGTCCAGTGGCCTTCCCCCGGTATTGCTACTGGCCTTTCTGACATGAAACTGTAACCACCACATACCCTTTAGTCAAATCAGTCTGGTGAAAGTCCACGAAATGCAATAATGCATTTTTATTTAGCCTGAGTCAGTGCAGAAGCCCCACAACATTTGAATGTGACACCTTTTAGTTGGTTGATGGTTTTACAGCACACTGGAACCGTGAAGTGTTTTTCTAGAACATCTGCTCAAGACTGTAACCTGACAGGTTATTTTCAACGACTATGTACCACTGACACGGTTTCAGCTCAGTGCTACGTTTCTTTCTTTAGTCAAGCATATGACCCCCTTTTATTTAGAAATCTAACATACTGATATGAAATGTAGAGCACTCTGGATGCAACGGCTGCATTCCCTTAACCCTACATGGCAGAGTGCTGCAGTATGTCTGGTTGAATCCACACACTGTCATTTCCAAAGATCACCCTCCCAGTCAGAGATCACATACAGGTAATCAGAGAATCTGATTGGTTAGTGCAGTGCTCTACAAATCAATAACAAGCACATTTAACTGTGTAAAAGATATAACTAGATGAATAGGTTTAGGCTGAGGTGGAGTCTAGACAGCCGACTGTTTGGCAGGGGGTGTGGCCTTTATGGGAAGGGATGTCTAAAGGTGTTGTGCCCCGGCAGGGATGTGAAACTGGAAAACGGGCGGCAGCGCCACCCCTCGGGCGGGGTCAGTGCCAAGGAGATGGTGATTGGCCTGGAGGGAGTGGAGCTGGGGGCTGACGGAAAGGTGAGAGAGGTCTGGAGACAAATTCATCCTGTCCTCACGTTCAGTTACAAATCAGT
The DNA here is from genome assembly GCA_023634145.1 of Thymallus thymallus. Classification (NCBI taxonomy): domain Eukaryota; kingdom Metazoa; phylum Chordata; class Actinopteri; order Salmoniformes; family Salmonidae; genus Thymallus; species Thymallus thymallus. The sequence goes on along the minus strand of CM042383.1, from coordinate 30,520,666 downwards.
CATCACCTCAATGAAGACAAAGGGATGGATTCCTGAGGATGTAAACGGGTCCAGACTGAACATGAGCGCCTTAACAATAACATGCGACTATGTGTCTCTCTCTCTCTCTCTCTCTCTCTCTCTCTCTCCACAGACCGTGTCGTACACCCAGTTCCTGTACCCCACCAACGCCCTGGGCAGCGGTCGCAGGAACACCATAGACTCCATGTCATCCTTCTCTCAGTCTCGTAACATCAGCCACCGCAGCCTCAGCCTGCGCCGGGCCAACAGCAACCAGAGCAGCATCGACACAGGTCAGTCATATGAGTGTGTGGATCCTCTGGAGACGTCGTAGCATTCGTATAGGTCAGTGTGTGTGGATCCTCTGGAGACGTCGTAGCATTCGTATAGGTCAGTGTGTGTGGATCCTCTGGAGACGTCGTAGCATTCGTATAGGTCAGTGTCATTCTGCCCCTACAGGGAATGATCTGGGTGACTTGATCCGGGAGTACGACCCTAATCTGTTGGACGATCCCCAGTGGCCGTGTGGGAAACACAAGAGAGTCTTAATCTTCCCCTCCTACATGGTGAGACACCTCTTTGTTCACCACACCTGGGTTCAAACAGCATTTATTTTCATTAAAATACTTTGAGAGTTTCATTGAGCCTGCCTTTAGTGCCACACGGACAGGGTTTGTACTTGGGGAAATTCTATTGGTTCCATTGTGCCAAGTTCAATCAAGCACAGCTAAAGTATTTGAAAGATTTGGGGCCTATCTAACTTGTTTTTCAGATTATTATAATATTTTCCAAAAACAGTTGACAGAGAGACACAACCTAAGAGAAACAACCAACCAGCTCCTATTTCTAATCACAGACCAGAGGTGGCACCCCCTGGGGCCTGGAGTGTTTCCTGATCTGGTAACCTAACCAGATACAACTCCGGACACTATGACCGTGAATAATAATCAGTTGTAAAAAGGATTTTATATGGGCTATGATGGCCCCAGAGTTTTTTAATCAGGCCACATGGTTTAAAAGAAAACTTCTGAAAAAACTCCTGCACCTGGGGAGAATGAAAACCCTGTCAAAATGCAGCAAGCTTGTACTTGTTCATATTAATTATATTTTAAAACAAGACTATTGGGGGGGTTCCTCAGACACTACAATTACAATAGAATTTGCTTTATGCAGGTTTGCAGTGTGTATGCCTATGCAACTGTAGGCCTAATTCAACATTAACTTGTTCCATGTTATCACTATTGTGTTGATTTGATTATTTCCAGTTAATACTTTTGAATTAAAAAGGTCTAGGTTGCCTTTTTATTTTTTTGTATTTTAAAAATAAAATAAATTGTACCTTTTATTTAACTAGGCAAGTCAGTTAAGAACAACTTCTTATTTACAATGACGGCCTACACCGGCCAAACTCGGACGACGCTGGGTCAATTGTGCGCCTCCCTATGGGACTCCCAATCACGGCCGGTTGTGATACAGTCTGTAGTGACGCCTCTAGCACTGACATGCAGTGCGCCATCATACTGTGCCACTTGGGAGCCCAAAAGCCTAGCCAGCCCAAGTTTGATTCTAAACCAAATTTGATCAAGTTCACATTTTCTTCTATCACAAACAGATAAATACATAATGTTTCCACTTTGTTTACCCTGCCCAGAGGGACAGGGCACCTAGTAGGCTATAAGCAGCTTCTGTTAGTAGCCTAGAGCAGAGGTATTCAACTGGGGTACTGCAGGGGTCCATGAAAATATTGCAGGGGAAAGAAAGTGAAAAGATTTTTTTTTTTTTTTCAATATTGCTAGCAACAACAGAATAAACTAATTTATGAATATCCCTAGCAACAACAGAATAAACTAATTTATGAATATCCCTAGCAACAACAGAATAAACTAATTTATGAATATCCCTAGCAACAACAGAATAAACTAATTTATGAATATCCCTAGCAACAACAGAATAAACTAATTTATGAATATCGTTAGCAGCAACAGAATAAACTAATTTATGAATATCGTTAGCGACAACAGAATAAACTCATTTATGAATATCGTTCGCAACAACAGAATGAACTAATTTGTCACATGTTTGCGGGTGGCTCTGCCTCATTCTGTATCAACTGAACTCACTGTTTGTCCATAGAGTCTGTCTGACCATTCATATCAGAAAGGTCATTGGCCCAAACCCTGGTTCAGCTCACACTCCTAGTAGAGTCTGTGGTGTGTGAATAAACTCCCTGTCTCTCTATACAGTAGCGCTTTAAACAGCCACTTCATAACAGCTAGGGTGTGTTAGAAATGGCCCCTGTTCCCTCTATAGTTCACTACTTTTGACCAGGGCCCATAGGGAGTTGGTCAAAAGTACTGCACTTAGTAGGGAATAGGGTTGCATTTCAGACTCAACTTTCAGACTTTCTCCGCTCCCCTCCTTTTCCCGTGGCCATACCACACTGTTACTTAATCCCTTTCTCATGTCCAGAACTTGGCAAGGGAACGATAGTTTTGTGTTCAAATAAAAGCAACAACAGACTCCCAGTTAATTTCTCATTTGGCTCTGTTGGTGTTATCTGGGCTGGTTGAACACAGACCAGACGTCAAGTACTCAGTCAAAGCTAGACTGTTTTTCTTATCTTTTTCCCATTGCGAAACCCCAGCGCCTTACAACAATAACTATTGTGTTTACACTGGAGGAATGTGACCAGTAGATGCTGAACGTTTCACTGCACGATCAGTCACTGTGCTAATCTATGTACCCATGCCTTTTATCTTTCTTCAACTGATCTCTCAAGTTCTGCTACTAACTGTTAGCATGGGATAGAAATAATTTTCGTACATTTAGTTTCCTTTGCGATCAAGGATATACATTGCGTTGGAAAAGTACTCAGAACCCTTGACTTTTTCCACGTTTTGTTACGTTACAGCCTTATTCTAAAATTGATTAAATACATTGTTTTCCTCATCAATAACCCATAATGGCAAACCGAAAACAGGTTATTAGAATTGTTTTGTATGTTTCTGTTAATCACCCTTGATGTTTCTACAACTTGATTGGAGTCCACCTGTGGTAAATTCAATTGATTGGACATGATTTGGAAAGGCACACACCTGTCTATATAAAGGTCCCACAGTTGACATTGCATGTCGGAGCAAAAACCAAGCCATGAGGTCAAAGGAATTGTCCGTAGAGCTCCGAGACAGGATTGTGTCGAAGGCACAGATCTGGGGAAGGGTACCACAAATGTCTGCAGCATTGAAGGTCCCCAAGAACACAGTGGCCTCCATCATGCTTAAATAGAAGATGTTTGGAACCACCAAGACTCTTCCTAGAGCTGGCCACCCGGCCAAACTGAGCAATCTGGGGGGGGAAGGGCCATGGTCAGGTAGGTGACCAAGAACCCGATGGTGACTCTGACAGAGCTCCAGAGTTCCTCTGTGGAGATGGGGGAATCTTCCAGAAGGACAACCATCTCTGCAGCACTCCACCAATCAGGCATTTATGGTAGAGTGGCTAGACGGAATCCACTCCTCAATAAAAAGCACATGACAGCCCGCTTGGAGTTTTCTAAAAGGCACCTAAAGACTCTGACCATGAGAAACAAGATACTCTGGTCTGATGAAACCAAATATTGGCCTGAATGCCAAGCGTCACGTCTGGAGGAAACCTGGCACCAGGTGAAGCATGGTGGTGGCAGCATCATACTGTTGGGGACGTTTTTTCAGCGGCAGGGACTGGGAGACTAGTCAGGATCGAGGGAAAGATGGGCAGAGCAAAGTAGAGAGAGATAACAGAAATGAGCCTCTGACCTGAGATACAGTTAAATGCCTCAGTTAAAGTACATCAACCGAACATACAAAGCTTGGAAATGTAAAGCGTTGTAAATGTTCTAGAATATTATTCTGTCTTATCATGGAACGTGTATGGTGTGCCCCCCCCCATGTCACCTGACTGCAGAGGAGGCTGGTGGGAGGAGCTATAGGAGGAAGGGCTCATTGTAATGGCTGGAACGGAATAAATTGAACGGTATCAAACATATGGAAACCACACGTTTCACTCCGTGCCCATTTATTACAATCCAATATCTCCTCCCACCAGCCTCCTCTGCCTGACTCCAGTGTCTCGTGCTCCGTGTCTCATACTCCACCACCTACTCACTGAACCAATGGAATCTAACGCTCAATCTGAAAGTCACATCACCTTCCATAGTGAGATTGATGCCTCTCCGTGTCCTTTTCCACGTCTACAATAATTTAACACTTGCACAATTTTACCAACATCAGAGCCTGTCTGTCTGACACCAATACTTTCATCTCTCTTTCAGACTACAGTCATAGAGTACGTCAAGCCTTCTGACCTCAAGAAGGATATGAACGAGACGTTCAAGGAGAAGTTCCCCCACATACGGCTGACCCTCAGCAAAGTCAGGAGGTAGGGACGTCTATATGAAACATAGGTATGATGTTGAAATGATCATTTTGTGTCCGCTTATTTAAACCCTTGTGGTTAATCGTATAAACAATAGTTCCTGACAGACATTGGACACACTATGGTACTTTGGGGTTTTATTTTTTTAGCATTGACCTCTTTGCATTTGTCTGGTATCACCCTGCCTTCACCGCCTTCCCTCTATACTTTCCATCCCTTCATCAGTCTGAAGAGAGAGATCCGTAAATTGGCCCAGGAGGAGTGTGGCTATGAGGAACCCACTGTAGCCATGGCCTTCGTCTACTTCGAGAAGCTGGTCCTCCAGGGCAAACTCAACAAGCAGAACCGCAAACTCTGTGCTGGCGCCTGCATCCTGCTCGCCGCCAAGATCGGCGGAGACCTCAAGAAGCACGAGGTCAAGCAGCTCATAGACGTGAGTGCCGTCCTCAGCCTGGTGGAAAACATCGGTGCTTTCCTGTCACACGCCGACAAACAGCGATTCTGCACGGAATATAGGATTGTTCTATCATATGTATTCCTTAGATGCGGTTCCTTTTGAAGTTACACACTTTTTCAGACGTTCTAAAGATCTGATGATAGAATCGTTATATCATATTGATATGGTCCTTCTCCAAGCTTTATAAATATTGGATGTTATGTAGTCTTTGTAGAATCTGCATTTATCTGCGTGACAGAAAAGCACCACATGACAGATAGCAAAGTGGCTAGCATAGGGATCATAGACAAGATAGTAGTCACTATACACTGAGTTTACAACACCCAATTCTCTTGTGTGTAACTGGTTGTGCCACCTTTAGCAGGAATGACTGCAACCAAATGCTTCCTGTAGTCTCTCACATCGCTGTGGAGGAATTTTGGCCCATTCTTGCTTACAGAACTGCTTTAACTCAGCGACATTTGTGTCAGGACTTGAAACGAACAGGTCATGCTTGAAAATCCACAAATGTCGCTGAGTTACAGCAGTTCTGCATGGCAGAGTGGGCCAAAAGTCCTCCACCTTGATTTGAGAGACTGATCAACAACTACAGGAAGCGTTTGGTCGGAGTCATTGCAGCTAAAGGTGGCACAACCAGTTATTGAGTGTAAGGGGGCAATTAGGTTTTGGTTGAAGATCTGATAAATTCTGTATAAAAAATATGCAGAAGTATAGACAATTAGAAAGGGGGCAAATACTTTTTCACGGCACTGTATGATCTCTTATTGATGTCACTTGTTAAATCCACTTCAATCAGTGTAGATGAAGGGGAGGAGACAGGTTAAAGAAGGATTTTTAGACATGTATGTGTGTCATTGAGGTTGAATAGGCAAGATAAAAGATTAAAGTGCCTTTGAACAGGGTATGGTAGTAGGTGCCAGGCGCACCGGTTTGTGTCAAGAACTGCAACGTTGCTGGGTTTAACTTAATATTAGGAAGGTGTTCTTAATGCTATGTACACTCAGTGTATTTTACAACTATTACAGAATATAGGAAGTCATAAAGTGGGTTAGTTAGTACATCTCTTAACTCCCTTTTTCTCTGATGTATAGAAACTGGAGGAGAGGTTTCGTGTGAACAGGAGGGAGCTGATAGCCTTTGAGTTCCCTGTGTTGGTGGCCCTGGAGTTCAACCTGCACCTGCCTGAGCACGAGGTCATGCCCCACTACAGACGCCTCGTCCAGACCTCCTAACATTAGTGACCCATCAGGAGGAGCATCCACACCACTCCCTCCTGATCCAGGACCAGAAGACCAACCCTACTGGACTCCCCACCTCACCGAGTACCACAACCCAAGTCTTCTCCCTGCAGGCCTGGAGATCCATCATGGACCAGTGTGTTGGATCTCTACACTCTACTGTGGGTCACATTCATATGTACATTTTCAGATCGAGACTTGAAAGCAACCAAAGTTTGTATTCTTACTTTGACATTCTTCTCTGACTTTTACTTCTACATTCTAGAACACTATTTACACCTTCAAAAGACTTGTAAAAGGGAGTTCCTATCTCCCGCTTTTCAGATCAAAATCTTATTTTTAGAGTGTTTGTTTTTCCATCTCTTGAAATTCTTTGATTTTCTTTTTTTCCTGTGATGTTTCTTGTCAACTTTCTGGTTAAAGAGGGTTGAAAATTACTGCCACAAAAGAGCATTTCTGTTAGAATTGGTGGATGAAACCTTTTTCTTGTAAATGCAAACAACTGCTTTGTGACTTAAAGTTTTCACTAATCATTTTTTGAAAAAAGAGATCATGGATTTCCTTTGTCCCTCGTTCCTAAGTTGAACTTTGTAGCTAAAAGTTGGCTAAAGTTGTTCATAACAATGAATTATTTTGTAATCCTTGCTGGTATTTTTTGGTTGCCTTATGCTTGTCATGAAGAATGAAGCAAACCTTTCGTGTGAACGATTTTGACAGGACTGTTATCACAGTGACTGTGCTTTCCGGAAAAAATGTTTTCCAGTCTCTCCTCACTAGAAGTGCACTTTTTTTGAATATTGCAGACATGGACATATGCCATTTTCAGAGACTCTTGACTGGGTGAGGGTTGTGAAAAAAACTTGTTCTGATAAAGTTGAGTTATCAGAACAAACCCCATAAGGCAAGTTGATCTAAACGGCTTTTAAATAATTTTCTCATCTGTAAAGTTTTTCTGTATTCTAGCCACCAATCCCACTAACAGCATGACAATTTATCCACAAAACCTTTTTCGATTACAAAATACTTACAGATTTAATTGGATTTTATACTGTACGTTATTCAGTACATTTCAGTACTGGCCTTGTTTTCTACCTGTTGAGTGCTTGCTTTGGAAATTATGTGAACAGGCCCACTCTTATCAATCAATGTTTCCTGTGCTCTACGTTAGAGTGTATTATCGGCACGTTTCTAGTGCTTTACTGGGGTGGGTGGAAAGGTATTGAAAGTAGGGCATGATGTTACCAATGATACAGCTCTGATATTGAATCTGAACTTGAATTAGCATCCTGATCACAATATCTGTCATGACCAGACTAAGTGTTTGATAATGGCAGGTGATCAATTTGACATGGTCACGATATGATTGTGCCGTCTATCTTTCATGACATGACGAGTGGTTCCAGTTCAAAGGTCACCTTTTGGACTGTTATGTTATAGTCCCAGTCAGTATTGAATAGAACGTTGTGGCCCTTAAGGAAAGCAGCGTGTGGTTACCTAGGTTACATCCATTGTTTCACAGCAAAAACTGGACATTTTTCAAACACGATTTCCTTGTTGTCTGCTTGTTTTAGTCAATTACAAAACGAGATTTAAGAAAAATAAAACATCTCTAAGGCATAATTTTCAACATTGCCTGTTCCCAAGCGCTCTCGCTACTTAGAAAATCGTAATATTGTAGGGCTTCCCTCATGTCCCTTTTCATGACTGCACTAACGTTAGTCATGTGAGCGCTAGCTAGCTACCGACCAGAACATTAAGCTAGCTAAGACCAATAACACAAACAAACAGACTATAAAGCTACAAGTAATGAGTGGAGTTACAAACGGACCATACTACATTATTTAAATGTCTTCGCTGTGATGAAATGTTTCCCAAACAAATAGCTACGTGTATGTAGCGTACATGGACACTGGGTCCCCACAATTTCCCACTCTTCCACACCTAATAGTCTGAAGCCACAGGGCTCTTCTCGCAGGCTCTATTTCCCTACGTGGGAGCATTGCGAACTGTAGGTTGGGACTTTTGACATGGTTACATGTACATAAGCATGTACAGTGCAATTGGAAAGTATTCATACCCCTTGACTTTTTCCACATTTTGTAACGTTTCAGCTTAATTCTAAAATGTATTAAATGTTTTTTTCCCCTCATCAATCTACACACATAATGACAAAGCAAAAACAGGTTTTTAGAAATGTTAGCAAATTGATAAAAACAAACATTAACTGAAATATCACATTTACATAAGTATTCAGACCCTTTACTCAATACTTTGTTGAAGCCCCTTTGGTAGCGATTACAGCCTAGAGTCTTCTTGGGTATGACGCTACAAGCTTGGCACACCTGTATTTGGGGGGTTTCTCCCATTCTTCTCTGCAGATCCTCTCAAGTTCTGTCAGGTTGGATGGGGAGCGTTGCTGCACAGCTATTTTCAAGTCTCTCCAGAGATGTTCGATCGGGTTCAAGTCCAGGCTCTGGCTGGGCCACTCAAGGACATTCAGAGACTTGTCCTGAAGCCACTCCTGCGTTGTCTTGGCCTTGTGCTTAGGGAGTGAACCTTCGCCCCAGTCTGAGTTACTGAGCGCTCTAGAGCAGGTTTTCATCAAGGATCACTGTACTTTGCTCCATTCATCTTTCCCTCAATCCTGACTAGTCTCCCAGTCCCTGCCACTGAAAAACATCCCCACAGCATGATGCTGCCACCACCATTCTTCACCGTAGGGATGGTCACAGGTTTCCTCCAGATGTGACGCTTGGCTTTCAGGCCAAAGAGTTCAATCTTGGTTTCATCAGACCAAGGTCTTTAGGTGCCTTTTGGCAAACTCCAAGAGGGCTGTCATGTGCCTTTTACTGAGGAGTGGTTTCCGTCTGACCACTCTACCAAAAAGGCCTAATTGGTGGATTGCTGCAGAGATGGTGGTCCTTCTGGAAGGTTCTCCCATCTCCACAGAGGAACTCTGGAGCTCTGTCAGAATGGCCATCATGTTCTTGGTCACCTCCCTGACCAAGGCCATTCTCCCCCGATTGCTTACTTTGGCTGGGCGGCCAGCTCTAGGAAGAGTCTTGGTGGTTCCAAACTTCTTCCATTTAAGAATAATGGAGGCCACTGTGTTCTTGTGGACCTTCAATGCTGTAGACATTTATTGGTACCCTTCCCCAGATCTGTGCCTCGACACAATCCTGTCTCGGAGCTCTACGGACAATTCCTTCGACCTCATGGATTGGTTTTGCTCTGACATGCACTGTCAACTGTGGGACCTTATATAGACAGGTGTGTGCCTTTACAAATAATTTCCAATCAAGTTGTAGAAACATCTCAAGGATGATTTACTTATTATAAATTTGCAACAATTTCAAAAAAACGTTTTTCACTTTGTCACATCAAATTTTATTGGTCACATACACGTGTTTAGCAGATGTTATTGCGGGTGTAGCGAAATGCTTGTGCTTCTAGTAGATTGATGAGGATTTTGTTTTATTTAATCATTTTAGAATAAGGCTGTAATGTAACAAAATGTGGAAAAAGTCAAGGGGTCTGAATACTTTCCTGAATGCACTGTACATAAGAATTTCGCTACACCCGCGATAACATCTGCAGAATATGTACGCGACCAATAAAATGTGATTTGATTGAACAACACAGCAGCTTTTCTGAATGTTATTTCTGTAAAACAGTGCTAGAGGCGTCACTACAGACAGCCTGGTTCGAATCCAGACTCTTATCACAACCGGTCGTGATTGGGAGTCCCATAGGGCAGCTCACAATTGGCCCAGCGTCGGTCATGTTTGGCCGGTGTAGGCAGTCATTGTAAATAAGAATTGTTCTTAACTGACTTGCCTAGTTAAATAAAGGTTAAATAAAAAATTTAAAAAATTGACGACTGTTTGCTTTCCCCAATAGTTGGGCGGATTCCTTCTTATGACATGAATACTGACTCTGAGTATGCTGATGCTATTGTTGTGACATCATAGCAGTGTTACCAAGAGTTTCTCTCTTGAAAAACAGAAAAGTATTGTTTATTTTATCAGATCAAAATCTTTTTGTCTTTTGAAGAGGGTGTTATGTTTCTATTTCTAAACCCAAAGAATTTGTTGTAGGATACACACTTTTACGCTCATGGTCAACAACCCCAAAATACACGTGTGTATGTTTGTAAATATACTGCCTTGCTTGTTGAATAAAAACAAGATTCCTGAAATGTAATTTGGGTTCTCATCATTTTGTGTTACTCAATTCTGCTGGCTGCTGATGTTGGTGAATTGATTTACTGCCATAACATAAGATATCGTCTGGTTCCACTCTTTAATGTTTATTGCAGAGAACTATCAAGATCAATTACAATTCAAGCATGCATGATAAGGCAGTGCATGTTTCTCATAAAATCCTATCCCCTTGACAACTTAAGGAAGGAGCCTTAGCCCAGAGTGTTAAAACACATTACACATCTGCACTGTGACATTGTCTGTCACCTACAATGGGATATTATAAATAAGTTGTAAATTAGACTATGAATATTAAAGTATATCCCACATATCTCTTTGCAGTAGAGCATCAAAAAAACTAAACTCCAAGTCAGTGTGACTATTGCTGGGTTAACATGCTAGTCGGAACTAGGCAACTCGGAAATGTCCGACTTGCTAATTGGTTGTAGTTCAGCATGAAGATAGGCAGAAACTGCTTCGTCAATAGAAATCCCTGATCAGGCTTTTAGGTGATGACATGGCGACGTTGGCTACCTAAGCTCATGCGTAGAAACACGTCATCGGGTCTAACGGTCGTCTCTCACCGAACTATGCATGTGCAGGCCATCAAATCAATGGTACACCTTCGATGTAAAGTAGTTCTACAAAGTTGGCGTGATAACATGTTCAACTTAAGACATTAGCTTGAATCTAGGTTGTGCCTTTAGATTTCGATAAAATTAACAACCAAGGAAGAATTTTTCACGTCTCATTGATTTCTCAAATCCCAAACCACGGCTTGGTCTGCTTCGTAAGCGTTCCCACAGTCTTGCGATGTTGCACTTCTGGGTTTAGAAACTTTGTGGTTATACACGTGCCGGGTTCAACCAGTTAGCAATTCGGAAATGTCAGAGTTCAGACTAGCAAGTGAACACTGCATAAGAAGCCCTTCCAGTGCTAGTGAGTGCCCTTGCTGTCCTACATTGAGCTCAGTGATCATGTTGTTGTGGTTCTGATGCAGTCTGAGAGGAAAGCTTCTCATGGAGAGGGAGGGAGTGGAAAAAGGAAAATCGAGCCAACGGGAGGGAGAGAACCGGCTCTCTCGGGCCACCTGACACATATCCAAGGTAAACAAGGCTGGTGGTTACGCCGGTCCCAGTCTGGTGCTGCCATCAAAACAAACAGTTCCAGTTCTGGCCACGGCCACATGGCCTATATGGCTTAGTCCTCCCCATTGATACCCCTAATACCCCACTCAGCGCCTCATAAAGGGGGCTATTGACTTCCCTCCCTGGGGTCGGCTCACGTCAGCCACCTCCATTGTACCAACTATGTGTTCCATGGTTTGGGGGGCAAAGCCCCCTGGCCTAGTTTAATGCCCTTCCCTCTTTTTCAAATAACAACATTTGGCTGAAACGGCAGTTTGCCCCCCCCCCCCCCCCCCCCCCAGGCCTTTCCTTCCTCCTCCTGATGCTGTGAGTGTTGCAGTGACTCAGGGCTTTTCGCCCCAGGTCAGACCCTGGTTGCTTCTGGGCCCACCACGTTTGTAAACAAGGAAGTGAATGGTGGGAACTGAATGGTGGGTGCTGTGTGGTGTGTTGTGGCTGTAAGTGGGAGAGGGACTCCCTGGTTGGCTGTTTGTCTGGTCAGCGGGGAGTGGGGCACACAGGGACCTATTCAGTCAGTGATGTGAAATGTTCTCAATGTTGCAGATAGACATAGAATTAATAGAGCTGACACGATTTCCTATCTATCTGGCAGATATTTTATGTAGTCTACAAAAACATTTCTATGTAAAACTTCTGTAACTTTACACGCCTCTGAACAGGCCCCAGGCAGCCCTGCAGGTGGACTTCTGTGTGAATCGGATCCTCCACACGTCCGAGACGATTCTCTAATCCCACTGGGAGGTAGGTAACCTAGCGGGTAAGAGTGTTGGGCCACTAACCGAAAGGTTGCTGGTTCGAATCTCTGAGCCGACTAGGTGAAAAATCTGTCTCTGTGGCACAAGTTTTTTTTTTTAACCACAGTCTATTTTGGCGTCAACTGAGCCCAGCTGTAACAGATAACAGACAACCAGTGACTCAAAACAACAGGGCATTAAATGCCTCACTCACCTTACTTAATACCTCACTTATTAATGGACACTTTAAAGTGGAATTTAAACTGAATTTGAACCCCAAGGATAGCGCTGGCAGCAAATAAGGCAACTCAATGAGGTAAGGTATGTGTACTTTCATGAACCAGCTTTGAGAGATGTCGAGGCGTTGCAGAATTTCCTTTGGATTCCAGGTCCAATCTATGACCTTATTATACCCGTGACGTGTGTTGCTTGAGTAAAGGTTTCGGTAAGCATACTGTATGTCATTGTGACAGGAAGATGTCATGGCAATGCACGTCAAGCGAAGTGACCTCACATAGCAGAAAGAGAGGATTGGTAGTGTGTGAGTATTAGTATTCAGTATGACTTTTCTCTCTACGTTGTTCCACATTAAATGCTTCCTTTTGAGGTGTTTTTAAACCCCTAAATAGCCTATTCAACTTGATGGATGTTGAATAGGCTATAATTGACCGTGCCAACAGCTTGTATGCCAACTGGTACTGTACTGTACAGTAAGCCGTCTCCCTCTCTCTTCCAGAAGAACATTTACATAACTCGCTTTAGTTTAGTGAGCTGCTGCCTTTTAATCCCACAATTCTACATCGTCTTTAAGTAGCCATTTTGTGCCGTTAAAAACAGTGGTGTACCTCAGTATGAGTCATAAAACCTAGCAGTCAAATAGGGAAATGATTCAGAGAGTTTTTTCACCATTCATTTTTTTTTTTTTTTTGAAAACACTTAAAATAAGGGCTGTGTTTTCGTGTAGGCTTACCCTGGCGTGACGGTTTGATACCCGGGTAAATTCTGAGTTATTACCCACAAACTGAACGGATGGAAAATGCTGTACTTGAATACCCACAGGACACAGCAACCTTGCACCTGAGAGATAGTACAGTAGACTGTATGGTGGCTGTTCATAAAACGTTACCTTGTTTCACGGCTATATTCACCGTCTTACTCACAAAGCTCATCCAGGGACTGATGCTGAAAACAAGCAAAAGCATGATGTAAATTGTAAATGACTTTCAATAATTCAGTGTATCTGTCTCTTCAAATAAAGGATTGAAATAAATTAATGCAAAGCCTAATGTCTGGGATGTGATTTGCAACCTATAGAAAATTGGCTGATGAAATATCAGCAATGGCAAATCAGCTGTACATGACAGCAATATTATTAATTGAACAGCATCGTCTGCTACAGTGACAGAGGTGTCATCTGTGCTAAGCTGAAGCCTGTCTGGGGCTCAGATGTGCGTGAGCTGGGTCTGGTGCAGGGTCCAGGGAGAGGTGATCCACACAGGGCTTACATAACACCAGAACCTCCCTTCTCTTCCTCCCCCCTGTTCTCCTCTGTACTTTCCCCTACACAACCCCAGCCAGGGGTGGAATTAATATTTTAATCTCTCTGACAGATTCAAAGAACAGCCCAAACACTGAAAGAGAAAACAGATGAATAAATTATGAAGTGGCATTTTGTGAAAACTAGGCTGCGAGGCTTGAGAGTTGACATTGTTACTGACCCTCAGTCCTCCTTGGTCTGGCAGACGATTTTTGAACTTAAATATTGTTAGAAATGGTTGTTGGTTTTAAATAGCACAAAAACATATCTTTAAATATTCATGTCTCACAACCACGAATCAAATTGGCAGTAAACATAAGGTAGTCAGACCACATACATCTGAATTGAGGACAATAGCCCTACAGATTGATTAAAAATAAGTCAACAGTCAGCTGAGGTAGTTCCAGGCAACACACAGGTAGCTCCTCTATGGTATCTAGTGCCACAATGTGGTCTCTTTTTGCATAACCACCATCAACCAGTGAACATGTATACTGGAAAAAAATATAAACGCAACATGCAACAATTTCAAAGATTTTCCGAGTTACAGTTCATATGAGGAAACCAGTCAATTGAAGAAGATTCATTAGGCCCTAATCTATGGACTTCAGATGACTGGGAATACAGATAGGTATCTGTTGGTCAAAGGTCGCTTAAAGAAAAGGTAGGGGCGTGGATCAGAAAACCAGTCAGTATCTGGTGTGACCACCATTTGCCTCATGCAGCGTGACACACCTCCTTCACATAGTTGATCAGGCTGTTGATTGTGGCCTGTGGAATGTTGTCCCTCTCCTCTTCAAAGGTTGTGTGAAGAGTATGCAGGCCATGGAAGAACTGGGACATTTTCAGCTTACTGGAATTGTGTGCAGATCTTGTGACATGGGGCCGTGCATTATCATGCTGAAACATGAGGTGATGGAGGAGGATAAATGGCACGGCAATCTCGTCATGGTATCTCTGTGCATTCAAATTGCCATCAATAAAGTGCGACTGTGTTCGTTGTCCGTAGCTTATGCCTATAGTGTCGCGACTCCCTCTGAAGTTGCCTCATCCCCTTGTTAGGGCGTGCTTCGGTGCTCTTCGTCACCGGCTTTCTAGCCACTGCCGCTCCCTCCTTCATTATCCATTGGTTTTGTCTTGTCATTAAACACACCTGGTTCTCATTCCTCCAATTACTACATGTTATATGTTCCCTCTGTTCCTTGTGGGTTATTGTTAACTGTGTATGTGGTTGACCACTCCGAGTTCATCTGGTTACTCGTGTTTATTGTGCGCCAGGCGGTTGCCTGGTTATTTCCAGCACCTTGGTTTGGTTACTGGCACGGTTGTGCTTTGCCTGTTATTTGGACTCTATTTGGAGACGTATTAAATAATAATAATAATAGTATTATATACGCCGTTTTCTCCACACCATCTCCTGCACCTGGCTCCCTTCATTCTACACATCATCACAGCCTGCCAATACCATAACCCCACCATGAGGCACTATGTTCACAATGTTGAGATCAGCAAACCGCTCGCCCACACGACGCCATGAGATTGGCTGTGAGATCGGTTGGACGTACTGCCAAATTCTCTAAGATGACATTGGAGGCGGCTTATGGTAGAGAAATGAACATTCATATCTCTGGCAACAGCTCTGGTGAACATTCCTGCAGTCAGCATGCCAATTGCATGCTCCTTCAAAACTTAAGGCATCTGTGGCGTTGTGTTGTGTGACAAAACTGCATGTTCTAGAGTGGCATTTATTGTCCCCAGCACAAGGTGCACCTTTGTAATGATCATGCTGTTTAATCAGCTTCTTGATTTGCCGCACCTGTCAGGTGGATGGATTATCTTGGGAAAGCAGGAAATGCAATCTGTTAGTACCGAGTTGGAATGTAGTCCACACACATTGTTACCATATTACAACATTGTGCGTCTTTCCAGTGCCAATGCACAGCATTGTCAACAAGCATAAACATGACAACTGGGCACAGCCCTAACTGTAAGCAAAAACATTACTGCAAAATGTGGAGTCAGACCAAGCCTATTATAATGTGACAAAATGAATGCAACTACTGTACTCCTTGGAATATCTCAGTACTTACAGAATTAGCTCTTATTCACTGATCTTGGATCAGTTTTGCCTTTTCATTTATAATTATATGGACAAGGAGGTCCTGGTCCTAGATCAGCACTTTTACTCTGAGTTGCTTTGTGAATATGGACTGGACTCTTGGCTATATAGGAATACATACTGTCACACAATATTCTTATTATAACATGAATAGAGTTGCCTCAAACTGGTGAAGTTTTTTCATTAACTGTGGAACCATAGAAATATAAGGTTTTTTATTACAGAATTATAGTAATTATTTTTCTATGTGTGGAACACCTCCAATACATACCAGGTTAACTGTATATTTAAACATTATTAGGTTTCATTATTAGTTACATTACAGTGTATTCAGTACAGTATAGATTAATTATTTGTCATATCAGACAGAGAAGTATTCTTTTGCGTATATTATCAATCTGTACACATTCTACATCACTAATCCTAATACCAAAAAAACACTGTCTGGTTTGAGAATAATTGTTACCCTTTTGAGAGTAGGGTCATACGATGTAAAATAGAAGGTTATGGGGGGGTTAAGTTTTTCCTACATTCACATTGCTGACTTCCTGTGTTGAGAGGGGAAACAGTATATATCATCCTAATGCTGCTAATATTACTTTAGGGGGCTATTCTAGGTTACTGAAATCAGTTGTGTTCATTAGGCACCAAATGGAAGAAAACAGACAAAAACAGGGAGGGACTACTGGTCCAATAGGAAAAGCTATTTTCTTTATTTTCCATTGCAACATTTTTTGCCACTGTGTTCCCTAATGAATACTACCCTGAATTGCCCTTGATAATTAAATAATATAGTGTGAAGTCCAACAGGGGTAAGAGTAAGTAAGCATTGGACAAGGCCTCTGACAGACACACCAAACTGAGTTGCATCCCTGCGTTGCGCTGCGTAGTGAGTGGTTGGTGAGTGTGTCAGTAATCATCACCCCACACCCACACAGTCTCTCCCAGACCAGGACAGACAGACTGGTTAGTTTAGTTCAGATCATCATTGGCCTGCTGTTTTGCCCCGCAGAGCCTCTACAAGTTGAGGAGGCGCTATCTATCTGTGCCGGCATAGCTCTTGTTGGCTGCAAACACCTTGGCTTTGTTTACCGAAGGACCTGAGGGAAGAGAGACAGACAGATTGTGTCATTTTTCCAATGGCGAAATTGTTTAGGACTTTTGGGAGGCAACCTTTCCTCCTGTTCCATGCAGTGTACAGACAAACGGGTACGAACTGAGATGAGGCACTACACCAAATATTCAGGTGTTGGCAAATGTGAATTTCAGGGCATGCTTCCTTTTGGGGCTTGTGGGTGCTAGTGAGCTTACAGTGAGGTGCTCTAGTGTGATGCTAGGATGAAAATTATATTTGAGGTGAAAGGCCACACATTCACACACAACGGGAGAATCTTAATTAGTTTTGCTCGACTCCTCGCATCCTCTCCTCCACCCTGGAGATGAAACTATTTTTCTAGTATGAAATGAGACACCTTCTTGTATGAAATGAGACACCTTCTTGTATGAAATGAGACACCTTCTTGTATGATATGAGACACCTTCTTGTATGAAATGAGACACCTTCTTGTATTAAATTAGACACCTTCTCCACTCGCGCATAATCATGCAAATGAGGTTTCCAGAGGAGGAATCCCCAACTGTATGTGTAAATGTGTAAAGTATGGTTGTACCAGACATTTAGATAAGTAGCATATTGTTTTTACTTATGCATGCTTTTCTCTCTCCAGGAAAACAACAGCTGATTCAAAGAGGGTATGGGATAGTGACGGGTATTCCGGCTCTTTTGGTTCCCAAACGGCTCTTTAAAAAAGATATATGTTTTGTATTTTTTCAAGTCAAACAGTTTGCGATAGTTTGACAATTGTAATTAAATTATTAAATGAAATCATACTCTACCTTGACCACAATGTATTTAAAAATGCATTGGTTTGTTATGAAAAAGAATGCTATTAAACATTTAATATATATAAACAAAGTGCATATAAATCAACCATTCAAAACAAATACAATCTGAACAACATAATAGAATATTGCACCATATCAAAGAAAAATAAATAACAATGTGCAAAACTGCAGCATCTCAGATAGATGGATGGATGGATGGATGGATGGATGGATGGATGGATGGATGGATGGATGGATGGATGGATGGATGGATGGATGGATGGATGGATGGATGGATGGATGGATGGATGGATGGATGGATGGATGGATGGATGGATGGATGGATGGATGGATGGATAGATAGATAGATAGATAGATAGATAGATAGATAGATAGATAGATAGATAGATAGATAGATAGATAGATAGATAGATAGATAGATAGATAGATAGATAGATAGATAGATAGATAGATAGATAGATAGATAGATAGATAGATAGATAGATAGATAGATAGATAGATAGATATGGTTAAATGAACATGATTAAATTAACTGTACAGGTAAATGACAGGAAGAGATACTTAAATAGCTAAATGTGCGTATTATATAATTTAGGGTAATTATAATAATTCCCTTAAAATCCAGTCCTTAGTGCAGGGTTTAATTACAGATAAATGCACGTATTGCACATTCGATATACTAAAAGCAATGAAAAAAGCTACAACTGACAGGATACTAATATGCATTCCTGAGTGAATGCCTACGTAAGTTCAGTCCAATAATTACTTACAGTATTGCACACGATATGATATAACAACTGTACATGAATATGTATATACAGTCCTGAATAAATAAGTCCTGAATGAATGAGTGATTACAGACCAGAGTTACTCACGGATGGATGGATAATTGATAAACTAGGTCCTAGCACCCCAACAGTTCCAGGTCTATGTTGCCATGTTATAACCAGCAGCACACAGCAATGCTGACCATATTTAACCTTTATGAGAGATTTGCATTCAGAAATGCAAGCTGCCTCACTTTCCAGGGGCTGATGCTGTTTCTTCTCTCAGTAATTATTTGTCCCGTTTTCCAGAAGACCCTCTCAGAGGGAACGGATGTGGCCACTATGCAGATTCTCCCTGTCATGACTTTAGTAGGCCGTGGGTAGACAGAGGCCTTGTTCTTCCACCAGCTCAAAGGATCTCAGCTCCTCCAAATAGGATGGGACCTCTATTATGGCATCTACTGAGGGATTACTTCCTGCTGCCATCCCCAGTTGCTCTCTGGTCAAACAGCATCCAAATATAAATGTGGCCTTGTTTTGCTACAGACAACGACTTTGGCATAAACTGGTGCATAGAAGCTCCGCTACAGCTAGCTTCACAGTTTGGGTGCACAGTTGGCATATGCTGGTGTAGGTTGTGCGTAGAACCGGCTTTATATGAGATTTTTTATTGACAAATTCTACACTGTGTTCTAACATTGTCTACATTATTCAAATGCACCCAAATGCTACTGTGTTTCCGACTCATTTTCCAGCTGTTGTTTTCCCAGCTGTCCTTCCTCTCTCTCCTCGGCTGCTAAGTGTGTGACTGTGAGTGAGTTGGCTCGGTCCTCCCTCACGCATCTTTGGTTTATTGGTTGACACTGCGTGTCTGATTGACAGGAACAACAGGTGAGGCTGTTAGTCTGAGCAGACAGTCAGAATGAATGTGTGTGCGCTTCAGCATTTAGGCCTATATTATTTTATTTATTTTTTCGTTATTTGAATTAGTTAATTATATTCATTTAAATCTTTTGATTATTCATATCTTAATTTTTAAATATATGTTTTGTAAATAGTTTAGGCTCTTCTGATACGCGAGTCGGCTCCCAACGTTCACACTGGAGAGGGAAAAGAACGGTTAGAATTGAACAAATTAGTGGCAACTCAAGACACTTTGACCAAGAAGCAAAACGTAAAGCAAGAAGGGCAGTATTTTTGACAGGACAGATTACGTACAGATGGCATCTTTCAGTGTCGGTTGGCCTTTACTTTACATGCAGTGTTTACATGCACTATACATCCCCTCTCTAACCCTTAAAACAGGACGTGTGGTAAATAGTGGGAGCATAAAAACTGGATGTATAAGAGAAACAATATATGTTACGAGTGACGAAGTGAAAATGTAGAGTTTCCATCAACCTGCGGAATATAGATATCAAAGAGCAGCGGGTGAGACCATTCACTTCAGAAAAAAAGGTGATATTTATTTTATTTTATTTTTTTATTTCACCTTTATTTAACCAGGTAGATCAGTTGAGAACAAGTTCTCATTTGCAACTGTAACCTGGCCAAGACAAAGCAAAGCAGTGCGACAAAAAACAACACAGAGTTACACAGTAACAAACATAGTCAAAAACACAATAGAAAATCTATATACAGAGTGCAAAATGTAGTGCAAAATGCAGTAAGGTTAGGAGGTAGGACAATAAATAGACCATAGTGGTGAAATAAATTACAGATTATCATCATTAACACAGGAATGAAGGATGTGCAAATTTATAAAGGAAACCTTATATTGATAAGGTTTCCTTTCATTATGTATTGTCGAATTCATATAAAATATTTGCTGCCATTGTAGTAAGGATGGCAATACGAGAGGTCTTCAGATTGACCATTTTTGTATTATTTTCCTGGAAAGAAAAACTAGTGGGTTGTGTGTGCTTCTCCCCTATTTGGAAAGTTGGTCTGCCTGCTCTTCAGTCAGAGATGAGACCAGGTTGGTGTCTCCTTCTGTACATAAAAACTCTTTAAAACTGTATAACACAATAGTGTATTTGGAAAACTGGTTCATATATCCCAAAGTCAATAGCAAATGTGACTATGTATATATTTATGTTGCCGCTAATGTATTTAAGGCCTATTTCGGCAAGTTAACCATGTTTTTGCTAGCTTAGCTAGCCACGTTAATGACAAGCTAACTATCTTGAATCCACGTGTGGCTGTGACCGTCATGTTAATGCCTGTCATCACAGTTCTATATCTTTTACTGCAGATAAAAACCAAGTCAACCTGAAGTGTGGGTGTCCATGTGCCTTTCTACTGGGTGACTATATGAAGTTGGTTACACGAGGGCAGCTAAAACAACATGTTCTTTGACCGACTTACTTCTTCTTTTATGGTTATTTTGAGGAACAAAGAACCTGGACTTTGAGTTCACACAACTTAACAGCTTTTCAGAGCGGTTCTATTTAGTCAGAAAATCAGGAACTCAGTGAGTTAAGTGTATATGTATCCCACTAGTGAGTTCTCTCTTCTCATGAGGGCAAAAATAACCAGTGACTGTTATACCACCAGCTAACCCAGTAACACTAACCGCTCGCTGGAAAATCCTGACGCTTTTTTTTATAGTATGTGAGGCAGTGGAGGCTGCTGAGAGGAGGGCGGTTCAGAAAAATGTCTTGAATGGAGTGGTATCAACCAAATGGAAACCACATCTTTGATGTGTTTGATACCATTCCCTTGACTCAATTCCAGCCATTATTATGAGCCGTCCTCCCTTCAGCAGCCTCCTCTGGTGTGAGGGTGAAGTGGTAACAACAACACTGGAACAGATAATAGCTCCTATCGGAGTGCAATAACATGCATCTTAAACTAAGATAAATGTTATCCTAGTCTACCTGTAGGGAACACTTTGTTGCCCATGTTGTCAGCCAGGACGTGGGCCATCTTCGCTTGTGATGTTGTCAGCCAGGACGTGGGCCATCTTCGCTTGTGATGTTGTTAGCCAGGACGTGGGCCATCTTCGCTTGTGATGTTGTCAGCCAGGACGTGGGCCATCTTCGCTTGTGATGTTATCAGCCAGGACGTGGGCCATCTTCGCTTGTGATGTTGTCAGCCAGGACGTGGGCCATCTTCACTTGGGATGTTGTCAGCCAGGACGTGGGCCATCTTTACTTGGGATGTTGTCAGCCAGTATGTGGGCCATCTTCACTTGTGATGTTGTTAGCCAGGACGTGGGCCATCTTCGCTTGTGATGTTATTAGCCAGGACGTGGGCCATCTTCGCTTGTAATGTTGTCAGCCAGGACGTGGGCCATCTTCGCTTGTGATGTTATTAGCCAGGACGTGGGCCATCTTCGCTTGTAATGTTGTCAGCCAGGACGTGGGCCATCTTTGCTTGTGATGTTGTCAGTCAGGACGTGGGCCATCTTCACTTGTGATGTTGTCAGCCGAGACGCGGGCCATCTTCACTTGTGATGTTGTCAGCCAAGATGCGGGCCATCTTCACTTGTGATGTTGTCAGCCAAGATGCGGGCCATCTTCATGGTGTCTATGAAGTCAGGGGAGTGGTGTGATAGGTCATGAAGTAGGTGGCCCCCACAGATGTGTCGGTCCCCTTTAGGACCACAGCTGAACTGTAGGCCATGTGACCACTGCAGGACCACAAAGACCATGTTAATGACAAATACAGAGGCATTCAGTTCAAAGGAATTATAATTCCCTTAAACTGAATGATTGAATTTCAAATTGAACAGTTCAACGCTCTCAGTGAAAAGTGAAAACTAAAGATTCAGACAAGTGGTTTACTGTAAACTACATCAAGGTAAAAGCATGAAATGCAACTAGTCAATATGTCTCAATACACAATCAATTATGAACTAAAATGCCTTCATTGCCATAGAGAAAGAACCCTTACCCTTTCCCACACTTTATATAGTGTGGGAAAGGCTGTATACAGGTGCAGTGATCAGAAAGCTGCTCTGACAGCTGATGCTTAAAGTTAGTGAGGGAGATGGGAATCTCCAGCTTCAATGATTTTTGCAATTAGTTCCAGTCATTGGCAGCAGAGAACTGGAAGGAATGGCGGCAAAAGGAGGTGTTGGCTTTGGAGATGACCAGTGAAGTATACCTGCTGGAGCGCATGCTACGGGTGGGTGTTGCTATGGTGACCAGTGAAGTATACCTGCTGGAGCGCATGCTACGGGTGGGTGTTGCTATGGTGACCAGTGAAGTATACCTGCTGGAGCGCATGCTACGGGTGGGTGTTGCTATGGTGACCAGTGAAGTATACCTGCTGGAGCGCATGCTACGGGTGGGTGTTGCTATGGTGACCAGTGAAGTATACCTGCTGGAGCGCATGCTACGGGTGGGTGTTGCTATGGTGACCAGTGAAGTATATCTGCTGGAGCGCATGCTACGGGTGGGTAGGAAGTTCATGAAGTCCCGATCTCAGCTTCCCACTGGGGGTCTATAGATCTCAGCTTCCCACTGGGGGTCTATAGATCTCAGCATCCCACTGGGGGTCTATAGATCTCAGCTTCCCACTGGGGGTCTATAGATCTCAGCTTCCCACTGGGGGTCTATAGATCTCAGCTTCCCGCTGGGGGTCTATAGATCTCAGCTTCCCACTGGGGGTCTATAGATCTCAGCTTCCCACTGGGGGTCATTCACACGACGTGTCCACCACTGAGGAGAGAAGACAAATGTAGGTACTTTAATACAACATTTTATAACATAAATTACAAAGACAAATACTGCCTCATTGACTAAAATCAATACTTTAGAATGACACTGTTTTGCAACAGCTTGATAATGGAAAGTAGCCCGTGTCTTCAAAAATCAGGATGTGAGTGAGACATTGTTAGACATGTTAACAGAGTTGTTCAGAGCGTGTAGACTTGCTTTGCCCAGCGGCTGTTGGAAGAGACTAAAGAGAGTGTGTGACCTGATCAGAGCAGAGCATTTTGTTATTGACACATTGGATAATGGTTTAACGTTACTGGTTGAGGCAATGCAGAAGACCCCCCCACCCCCCACCCCCGAGGAGTTGTAATACCTACAGCAGGAGGACTGTGGCTTCACCAGTCATAGTTGTCATCCAACCACAACGACGGGTTAAATCCTATAGTGGTGCTGGGGGGAGAAAAACATTGAGATTACTTGATCCTTTTCTATTGGAAGACATTCAAGAAAGTCTTATAATTCCTCCGAACAAGAAGGTATTTTGTCAGCAGTGTTGGGTAATGCATTGCAAAAGTAACACATTATGTAATAATATTACTTTTATGGGTAACGGAGTAATGTAACACGTTACTTAAAATTTAGTAATAATAGTTACTTTTTCAAGTAATGTGTGTGTTACTTTCAGAAAATATTTCACCTACTGTGATAACAAAGCCCATAGGGCTTCACCGTCTCTAGCTATCCATCTCTATGTAGAGGTCTAACCAGCACTGGCGGCTGGAGAGAAAGAGTTTGAATGAAAAGAAAGGAAATCTGTATAGAGGTTTAGCTTAGCCTATATTAGGCTAATTAGGCCCATATAATAGCGATAACTAACATTAAACTAACATTAAATATAATGATATTTTCAATATCATCCGGCACCTTCCCCTTGCGAGGATAACGCACGGAGCCTTTTTCGAAAATGTTTTATGAGATTGGAGAACACATTGGGAGGGATCTTAGACCATTGCTCCTTACTGAATCTTTCCAGATATCCTTCGTCTGCGCTTCTGGACTGCCCTCTTCAATTCAAACCACAGGTTTTCAATGGGGTTCAAGTCCGGAGACTGAGAAGGCCATTGCCTTCTCTTGCTGGAAGATCCACTTGTGGAAAAGTTTCAGCCTCCTGCTTGAGGCAACCAGGTTTTTGGCTAAAATGTCCTGGTACTTGGTAGAGTTCATGATGCCTTTGACCTTAACAAGGGCCCCAGGACCAGTGGAATCAACAAAGCCCCATAACATCAAAGATCCACCACCATATTTTACAGTAGGTATGACGTTGTTTTCTGCATATTCATCC
This sequence comes from Thymallus thymallus, assembly GCA_023634145.1. Taxonomy (NCBI): domain Eukaryota; kingdom Metazoa; phylum Chordata; class Actinopteri; order Salmoniformes; family Salmonidae; genus Thymallus; species Thymallus thymallus. The sequence continues at coordinate 30,496,140 of CM042383.1, read as the reverse complement.
TTCTTTTGACCCCAAACCCACCACTGGTGTGCGAGGCCTTTTCATGTCATCTGACCATAGCAACCGTTCCAGTCCAAGTCCCAATGACGTTTATCAAACTCCAGGCCTTTACATTTGTTGGATGACGTGAAAAAAGAGCTCTTTGGCCACGCCCACCAGTGGTGGCTGGTTTTGTTAACAAGTAATAATAGGTAATATATTACTTTTCCAAGTAATCAAATCACATGTTGTTATTGCGGGTGTCACGAATCCCAACACTGTTTGTCAGTGAGTTCAATGCTATAACTGCACCTAAAGCCAGAGTCATAGTCTCCCTGTTTAACACTGATTTCAACATGCAGTCCAAAGGTGAAAGAAGTGGGGAGGGGTTGCTGTTGCTACACTGATGAGAGATGCTGTGTAGACCTGTTGGACCAGAGAGCTGTTGCTGCAGCCACCCCTCCACACTCAGGTAGTCAGTTCTGCCCCTCCAGACTCAGGTAGTCATGGCTGTCCTCCACCACAAAATAGACCGGAGGACCCGTGTGGAGGTACTCACTCAGGATCTTAAAGCAGTCCAGCACGTACAAGTCTTATTGGATGGGAGATTCAATATGAGAGAAATGTCCGACATGATCAAATGTATTGTAAGAGAAGACCAATGATCAATTGCAGTCTCAGGCATGGAGAGCTTCTGGTCCAGTCCAATCTCTACCTTATTAATGACAGCGATTCTGAAGGACAACATCCCCACAAACACAGCCCCCTGTCCAAGTGAGGTTATTAAAGATACACTATGGAAGTTTAGTGGCTTACTGTTTACATAACATTTTGGCTTGAATGCTGTCTCTATTGTACATTACAATCGGAGTATCAGCACTCACCCACTCCTTGAGGATGAAGGGGGCGTACACCTTGAAGAAGTGGAAGAGGAAGCTTCACACAGCACACATGTCCAGACGATTCCCCTGGAAAAACAATGTACAAATTCTTGAAGCGCATGAGAACGATGTTTACTTAATCCAGAAATCCTGAATAAGGCCCCAAGGACCCAATCAGTATTGCATTTTAAAACAGGTGTTCAGAATTTACTCCAGAACGCCAGTGTCTCTCTATTAAATGTGACATCAGTGCACTGCTCACTTGAAGTGGGCTGTAACCGTGACGCACATGCTTAGCTGGGAATGGCATGATTATGAAACAGGGAGCGAATAGTGACACAAATAGCTGACAGATACCGTCTAGCAGGAGAAGTAAATACAGTGTGTAGGCATTTATTTTATTCCCCAGCCCTCATATCATTAATGGACTGGGTGCCGTTCACACACAGACTCTGGAGGGGGTTGCAGGTCAGCTCACAGAACAGGTTCATCAAGTTGACGAAACAGGCTGGGCATCTGGAGACAGGGAACACAGAGAGAGACAGGGAACACAGAGAGAACCTGGTTCAGTGGTCTAAGACACTGCATCTCAGTGACATTTATAATATTTTTATACAATTTATTTCAGCTAGAAAGTTGAAAGCTTCCAATGTTTTGAATAGAAAAGGCAATTCAATGGGCCTCCCATAGGACAGTGCACAATTGGCCTAGTGTCGTCTGGGTTAGGGGTGGCTCCTGAGTGGCACAGTGGTCTAAGGCATTGCATTTCCCTGCTATGAATCCAGGCTGTATCACATCCGGCTGTGATTGGGAGTTCCATAGGGCTGTGCAATCCCCATCCAACCTGACAGAGCTTGAGAGGATCTGCAGAGAGGAAAGAGATAAACTCCCCAAATACAGCTGTACCAAGCTGGTAGCATCATACCCAAGAAGACTCTAGGCTGTATTCGCTGCCAAAGGTGCTTCAACAAAGTATTGAGTAAAGGGTCTGAATATTTATGTAAATGTTATATGTTTTTATTTTTAATACATTTGCAAAAATGGCTATGGGGTATTGTGTGTAGATTGTTGGGGGGGGGGGGGGGACTATTTAATACATTTTAGAATAAGGTTGTAACCTAACAAAATGTGGAAAAAGTCATGGGGTCTAAATAATTTCCAAATTTCCACTGTATATAGCACATTGAGCCACTCCTGCGTAGTCTTGGCTGTGTGCTTAGGGTCGTTGTCCTGTTGGAAGTGCTCTGGAGCAGATTTTCATCTGTCTGTACTTTGCTCCGTTCATCTTTGCCTAGATCCTGACTAGTCTCCCAGTCCCTGCCGCTGAAAAACATCCCCACAGCATGATGCAGCCACCCCCATGCTTCTCCATAGGGATGGTGCCAGGTTTCCTCCAGACGTGACGCTTGGCATTCAGGCCAAATAGTTCCATCATGGTTTCATCAGACCGAGATTCTTGTTTCTCACGGTCTGAGAGTCTTTAGGTGCCGTTTGGCAAACTCCAAGCTCTCTGTCATGTGCTTTTTACTGAGGAGTGGCTTCCGTCTGGTCACTCTACCATAAAGGCCTGATTGGTGGAGTGCTGTAGAGATGGTTGTCCTTCTGGAAGGTTCTCCCATCTCCCCAGAGGACCTCTAGAGCTCTGTCATAGTGACCATCGGGTTCTTGGTCACCAGCCTGACCAAGGCTCTTCTCCCCCGATTGCTCAGTTTGGCCAAGCGGCCAGCTCTAGGAAGAGTCTTGGTGGTTCCAAACTTCTACCATTTAAGAATGATGTTCTTCAATGCTGCAGACATTTTTTGGCACCCTTCCCCAGATCTGTGCCTCAACACAATCCTGTCTCTGAGCTTTACAGACAATTCCTTGGTTTTTGCTCTGACATGCACTGTCCACTGTGGGACCTTATATACAGTCGTGGTCAAAGGTTTTGAGAATGACACAAGTATTGGTCTCCACAAAGTTTGCTGCTTCAGTGTTCTTAGATCTTTATGTCAGTAGTTACTATGGTATACTGAAGTATAATTACAAGTATTCCATAAGTGTCAAAGGCTTTCATTGACAATGACATTCAGTTTATGCAAAGAGTCAATATTTGCAGTGTTGACCCTTCTTTTTCAAGACCTCTGCAATCTGCCCTGGCATGCTGTCAATTAACTTCTGGGCCACATCCTGACTGATGGCAGGCCATTCTTGCATAGTATTCCGTTATTAAAGTGGTCAGTGTTTTCAAGACTATGCCAAGATTGTGCAAAGCTGTCATCAAGACAAAGGGTGGCTATTTCAAATATAATCTCAAATATAAAATATATTTTGATTTGTTTTGTTTGCAACATTATTCCATATGTGTTATGCCATAGTTTTGATTTCTTCACTTTTATTCTACAATGTAAAAAATTGTGCAAATAAAGAAAAACCCTTCAATTAGTAATATTCCAAACTTTTGGCCCCCCAGTGTATATAGGGCAGCAGCCATCTGGAGGAAACCTGGCACCATCCCTACGGTGAAACATGGTGGTGGCAGCATCATGCTGTGGGGATGTTTTTCAGCGGCAGGAACTGGGAGACTAGTCAGGATCGAGGCAAAGATGAACAGACCAAAGTACAGAGAGATCCTTGATGGAAAACCTGCTTCAGTGCTCAGAACCTCAGACTGGGGGTGAAGGTTCACCATCCAACAGGACAACGACCCTAAGCACACAGCCAAGACAACGCAGGAGTGGCTTCTGGACAAGTCTCTGAATGTCCTTGAGTAGCCCAGGCAGAGCCCGGATGGATTAGGATGGGGGTGTGGTAAAACGGTGCTTCAGATCCAAAAACGCCCGGTCAGCAGCTGGGGACCACACGAACGGAACCTTGGGAGAGGTGAGTGCAGAGAGGGGGGAAGCCAGGGTGCGGTAACCCCGGATGAAATTAGAAATTAGCAAAACCCAGGAAGCGTTGCAGCTGCACTCTGGATGTGGGTTGAGGCAAATCTACCAACGCTCTAACCTTGCCAGGATCCATCTGCATGTTACCTGCAGCAATGATGTATCCTAGGAAGGAGATGGTGGAGCGATGGAATTCACATTTCTCAGCTTTATCAAAAAGCTGGTTCTCCAGGAGATGCTGGAGGACATGTTCTTGAGCTGAGCGGGAAAAAACGAGGATGTCATCGAGGTAGACGAACATGAACAGGTTCAACATGTCACAGAAAACATGGTTAACCAGGGCCTGGACCACTGCAGGGGCGTTGGTCAGTCCGAATGGCATCACCAGGTATTCATAGTGCCCGCTAGCCGTGTTAAAGGCTGTCTTCCACTCGTCTCCTTCCCGTATCCGCACCAGATGGTGGGGGGTGGAGACAAGCACAAAAAGAAATCTCAGACTTCCGACTTCAGTGTGTTCAAGACAACTGGGGGGGAAAAAAGACATTTGACTGGGAAAAATCATTTTGAACGGTCATCCAAGTCAGAAACTCAGGCAACACCTGAAGATCACTGACATCATGATTTGACGTTGTTTTTTCCCCCCTTGAGTTCCCAGTTGTCTTGAAAGCACCATGACAGATGCAGGTACCATCAGTCCAGTCAAATAAAAAAGCAAATTATTTCAATGTATGCTCTGCTGTGCCTTGCAAGTGCTACACCAACTGATCTATTTGGTTATCAAAGCTCGAGTTTTTAAATATAATATGATCTGAAAAGAACAATATTGGCTGGCCAGGCATATAGCCAATATGCTGTGATAATGTATTAGACCTACTGCACAAATGTCATTCCTACAGAACTGATTTTATTATGTTCATGTTACATTCTTTATGTCATGTTATTTTTTAAGTCTGAGCGGTAGATCTCGGCTTGACTGCAAAAGTGATCTTGACTCAGAAAAAGTTGGTGACCACTGGTGTAGATTATATCAGATTGATTTATTCAACTTTTTAAAATGTAGATGTTACAAAGGTTCGGACCAGCAGCTTGTATGAGTGGAGGCCTGGAGATCCTAAACGTGTTTGTTAATTAACGGTCAATTACCGTGAGACCGGCAGTCTTTTACTTGACTATTAAGAGCTGACAAAATGTCATTGCCCTAGGTGCCACTCTATATTAGGAAGGTGTCTTAATGTTTTGTACACTCAGTGTAAAGTGGGGTTCCTGCAGATGCAATTGCACGCTTCTCACTTTGACACACAGAACATGCAATCCTCAATCCTGGACATTGCTTTTGCATTTTCAGGCCTTTACAGTTACAGTAACGTGAAGCTTTTACATACATTTAGTTTTAATTTTTACATACAGTGCCAGTGAAGTTTGGACACACCTACTCATTCAAGGGTTTTCCTTAGTTAGTAAATAAATGATTAAGCCAATTTGTGTATTGTTGATTCATCATGCGGACTAGGGTTCGTGCAGATTTAGATCTTCTATCAGAATGAGACTGATAAAGGTAATGATTAATAATGTTGGCCCAAGCAAGTCTCTTCTTATTATTGGTGTCCTTTAGTAGTGGTTTCTTTGCAGAAACTCCTCTGAACAGTTGATGTTGAGATGTGTCTGTTACTTGAACTCTGTGAAGCATTTATTTGGGCTGCAATTTCTGAGGCTGGTAACTCTAATGAACTTATCCTCTGCAGCAGAGGTAACTCTGGGTCTTCCTTTCCTGTGTCGGTCCTCATGAGAGCCAGTTTCATCATAGCGCTTGATGGTTTTTGCGACTGTACTAGAAGAAACGTTCAAAGTTCTTGACATTTTCCGGATTGACTGACCTTCATGTCTTAAAGTAATGATGGACTGTCATTTCTCTTTGCTTATTTGAGCTGTTCTTGCCATAATATGGACTTGGTATTTTACCAAATAGGGCTATCTTCTGTATACCACCCCTACCTTGTCACAACACAACTGATTGGCTCAAACGCATTAAGAAGGAAAGAAATTCCACAAATTATCTTTTAACAAGGTACACCTGTTAATGGAAATGTATTCCAGGTGACTACCTCATGAAGCTGGTTGAGAGAAAGCTGTCATCAAGGCAAAGGGTGGCTACTTTGAAGAATCTCAAATATATTTTGATTTTTTTAACACTTTTTTGGTTACTACATGATTCCTTATGTGTTATTTCATAGTTTTGATGTCTTCACTATTATTCTACAATGTAGAAAATAGTAAAAATAAAGAAAAACCCTTTGACTGGTACTGACTTTTTACCCTTGATAATAAATAAATATGTGAATAGAACTTAAAAAAACTAGAAATAGTTCAATATAAAAAGGTTTATTCATTTTCACATAATTACAGTTCATCAATAATTGCATATTTATATATAAAGTGTCAAGATCATTTAGATGAGTAATGTTGATAGGATCATTTATATGTGACCATCTTTAATATATTGTAAACAACATAATCTCATGTTTAATCTGTACCTGTACCTCTGTCAAACAGCACGCTCTCAAATGACAAGTAGCTATTTAATATGTTCATTTGCAACTAGGACATTTTGAAAGTTTGAAAGTTGGAGTACCTGCAAGAGTGCAAGACTTTAAAGCTGTGATAAGATGTAGTGTCAGAACTGAAGACCCTACTGTACAAAACAATAATAAGCAACATAGATACCCTAATATTGATGCAGTTACACTGGGGCACCAACAGGGGTCAGTGTCTCTCCCATCTGGCAATATGATGATCCGCAAAGTTATCAATAGCAATCAACCCTTCCTTCAGCAAGAGTCCTGTCAGATTTCAGAAGTTCCTCCATCAACGGCCTCCATGGACCAGCCACCACCAGACTCAGATGAGGGCCTCCATCAACGGCCTCCATGGACCAGCCACCACCAGACTCAGATGAGGGCCTCCATCAACGGCCTCCATGGACCAGCCACCATCAGACTCAGATGAGGGCCTCCATCAACGGCCTCCATGGACCAGCCACCATCAGACTCAGATGAAGGCCTCCATCAACGGCCTCCATGGACCAGCCACCTCCAGAGTCAGATGAGGGCCTCCATCAACGGCCTCCATGGACCAGCCACCACCAGACTCAGATGAGGGCCTCCATCAATGGCCTCCATGGACCAGCCACCACCAGACTCAGATGAGGGCCTCCATCAACGGCCTCCATGGACCAGCCACCACCAGACTCAGATGAGGGTCTCCTCCTATTTCCCACTTCTGACACCAATGTTCAGCAACATTTGACTCCAGCAGGTCTCAAACTGTAGGTTCCACACAGAAGAGCTCAGTCATCCAACTGTTGTTCTAACAATTCCAGCCCTTTAGATGTGCGAGCTAAATATCCAATACTATAAACTCAATACACCAATACTGTATCAGTGACATCTTATAGTACATGTACCGTTTATGTGTTGGCATGAAAAGGGTGAGCTGACACATAATATTGTTTTTACATTTTGTTCACAGGAGCATCTGATCTCATGGATTTAAAGATACACTATTTTGTCTAGTAATAGTATTTCTCTACTTTTGTATCACAACATTGTATTGCGAAACATGACGCCTATGGGTTTCTGATACTCTCTCTGCACACAATGGAGTTAAAACACCAAGAGCCTCACTTCTGTCTCATCAGATCAGACTCCCTTTGAAATGGAAGAGTTTTTGGAATGAGGAGAGTTTCGCAATAAAGTACAGCAGGTTACTACAACTGGCGAACAAAAGAAAGCTCACTTGGCTCATTTAGGAAGGGATAAATACAAGCAGTCCATGTACGGCTCGCCTGCTAAACAAAGACATTGTGCCTTCTCTCAGTAGGATAGAGAGCCTTATTACCCGATGTCTCCTTTCATCCATAGTGGGAGGTGGGACATAACAGGCCTCAGTTTGGGCCTAGGTATTTTGTGTTCTCTGCGGCCGGGATGTGTCCGTTGGCATGGGTCTTGATGGAAGGGGTGAAGTCCTGCTGATAGTCTGGGTTATCTATACTGTTCTGAGGTTGGTATTTCTGGATGCATTGGAGACCGCCATTGGAAGTGGGGGAGAGGCCATTGGAGCTCGAGGAGGGGAGACAATTGAACATGGGGAAAAGGCTGTTCGCAGTGGGGGTGAGGCCATTGGAGGTGGTGGGGGAGAAGAGGGAGGGCTGGAGGGTATTGAGGTACTCAGGCCCCACTGCCCCATTCTTATAGCAGTTCAGGTACTCTGTCTCTGTGTCATCTGAGGAGATGGTGGGGAGCAGGGTGCGAGGAGGACCAGGGTGCTGGTATACAGGGTTGATCATGTCCGTCATTCCATTCTGGTTCATGTAGTCTGTTGAAACAAAATAACAGAAATGAGTTACTACAGCAGGAAAACAACCACTCTTTCTACTAAGTGGAGATATTTGATTAAATGTTAAATTGTAGTTTTCTAAACAATGACAGAGACAATCTACGTGAAATATGACCTACAGCCATTGCCCAGCAGAGGTCCTTCTTCCTTTCAAAATAAAACCGTTTCTGGTAGGAAAACCTCACAATGTATCACTATTTTTTAGGAAGTGAGCCATGTTCTCGGGTTAAGACCCTTTGGGACGTCAAGGAGCATACTTGCCTGGAGATGGCTGGAAGGCTTGGTCCAAGCACCTGTCTGTGGGGTCAGCAATGTAACGGAGAACCATGCTTCCTTCTCTGACAGGGAAACCATCCTAGGTATAATAAAATCGTTGTTAGCCCAAAGCCACACCTTAACTGCAAAGTATCATATGAGTTAGAGAGAGCTGTTGTTTCATACTTTGAAAGACTCTGTGTCAATGCTGCAACGTTTCCTTTTCAATACACCTTAATGTGCATTTGGATTGTTGAGAGTTACAACAAAAACATCTCTCTTACCCCATTCCTGCTGTACCACATTCCAACGCTGCTGCTCAATGTGCTGTTCTGGCTCTGAAACACAGATTTAGACCCAGGTCAACGATTACATTCCGACACATCATGGTAAAATACCACAAAAACACAAATACATATACACATTTCTGTAGGCCTACTTCTTCTAAGCTCTTGTTAGTTTTTTGCAGTAATGTTTTGAAAGGTCAATACCTTTTTATTTCACAAACGCGTATGTAGAAGAAGGTAAAATAAAAGCAACCACAATTAATAAAAAGAGACAAAACAGCTCAGCCAAATGTAATTGTTTTCGACAGGCTGAATAAGAGGAAATCAAAGCAAGTTCAGCAGGGACTATCTGCCAAAGACTCCAGTCCAAGTCCATAAAAGGCTGTATAGTGTACCAAACGCTGCTATTATAGAAGCAGGTTCCCCCACTTGTATTCTGGCGGAAAAATATTTAACAAGTAGTGCTGCCTGCCTGCAAAGGTAATCAAAGTTGAAAGCTTATGGAGTAACCAGCCGGCTTTCAGTGGCAGGCATACAGCCCAGATGGCCAACACTGGACCTCTTGGAGTTGAGTCTGAAGACGACAGAGGAGGCGAGAGAGAGAGAAAGAGAGGGGGAGGAGAGAGAGAGATGATTTCTCCTCATCTCAAATGCTATCCATCAATGGACACATGGGAGGAAGCGGGGGTGAGGGAGTAGTGGAGGAGTCAGGGGACAGAAAAAGGACAGGGAAGAAGAAGAGCCCCCCTGATGACAATTTAACAGGAACAGGAAGTGGGTGTTCGAGGCCCGTGTTGTTCAAGCCTCAAGCCAGGTATGACACGGTATAAACGCCCACGTAAATAGAATTTACTCTGTTTCCTCCCCGGCCTACATAAACAAAGATTCAATTTCACTACGATTGCAAAAGGGGCTAACTAAGAACTTGAACTGGGATACGTACTATCAACATGACCTGACCTGATCTCATCTTGTTAAATACAGGTTAAATAATTAAAGAGATTGTTTGAGCCTTTGCAGAAACAATTGACCACAAGGTTGTTGGTTCTAATCAAAGGTGTAGTAGAGAAACCTAAATTGCCTCCAGTAGTCTAAATTGCCCAATATACATCACTTTCCATCCAGCCAGAATGTGAACTCAGTGGAGGTGGATACCAAAACACTCTGCAGACCCCTTCTTTCTAGAACAACAGAAAAGAGCTGTGAGCATAAAAAGTTAGATGGAATTCCGTTTCTTTTATTCACTGCAATGATGCATTTAACCCAGTTTCTTTAATGGACAAAAAAACCTGTGTTAGATGAGTGCTGAGGCAGAGAGCCAGTGGCTGGTGGAAACCTTTTCTTTGGGTTGGTTTCATGGATACAGATTTTATTTTTATTTTTTTTAAGCCTTCTCCTGGACAAATCCCCATTGAACATGCTTTTTAGTCTAGGAGTAGACTATGCCTGAGAAATAGTATCGCTCTGTCAATTTCAGCCTCGTCCCCAGGCTCAAATTGCTGGGGCATAGAGCTGTCAGGCTCTGGCCATAGAGAAGCTTTGCTTCTCTATAGTTCTATGGTCAGAGTCTGGCAGATCTAGTATTTCTACGTCTGTGTGGTGTTGTGTGTGGGATCCCTAATTAGAGGCAGCTGCTATGCATTACCTCTAATTAGGGACCCTACTTAATTGTCTATGTTCCACTCCCTTGGCGTGGTTCATTGTTATGTCGTATGTTGTCCCGTGTTCGTGCTACGTGTGTTTCCTTATATTACATATTTGTTATTTTGTATAGATCGATGTCAAGTATAGTTTATTCATTAATAAACGATGTCGAACTATCGATACGCTGCGCCTTGGTCTCTCTACACACCCGAACGTGACAAGAGCCTGGTAACACTGCAACTGTATTAGACGGGACTTTGAAAAATTGTGAAAACCTCTATCACATTGACCATATTATTTAGATAGATAGATAGATAGATACTTTATTGATTTTTATTTTTGGGAAGCCCAATTGATTCTGAGTTCGGGCATATACAGTTTATATGTGAAAACTATTTTTAAGATGTTTACTTTCAGATTTTCCAAACTCACTTAAACCTTGTTTAAACCACTTGTGCTGCTCACGCTTTGAAGTCCACAATGTAGGGGGGTGTTTCTAAGGGTTATGCTAGATGGTGATGGAATGAGAGATCAGCCAATTAAAACTAGCGGTTGTTTCATCCGCTCCTGCCTTAGACTTCCAGCTAAGTCCCGTTCTGAGGCACTGTGAAACCAGACGGTTCGACAGAGATTACAAAGCAGTAGATTATATGGCCAGCCTAGTGGATGTGTTATTTTACCATAGAGTGTAGGAGCTGGGTACGGGAGGTACTGGGTCTGGAGAAGAAACTGTACTGAGGCAGCAGATACTCGTCTGCGTCCACAGCGTCCTCCATGTCCTCTCCACTGATTAGGCTCTGGTAAAACTTGGTGTCTGTGGGGCTTGGGAGGTGCATTCGGTCGTCACCCTGGAAGAGACACACACATACATCTCACCATCAGTACCCAAAGACCAATCAAAAAGAATTACAGTGTTTGTTCACTAACCTTACAGTGGCTGAGTGAGTTCAGTAGGTTTGTGTTGTCTGTGACTCTACAGTCATTCATAACAGTGAGTTACAATGCTCACCTGGATGACAAGATAACGTGGGGGATCCCGCGCCATCTTGGAAAACTCAGCTATAAGCTCCCGGAAACGAGGCCTGCTGTCTGCATCGATCATCCAACATTTGACCATGATCATGTAGACGTCTATGGTACAGATGGGAGGCTGGGGTAGCCTCTCCCCTTTCTCTAGTACCACTGCTATCTCATTGGCTGGGATGCCGTCATAGGGCTTGGTCCCAAATGTCATCAGCTCCCACACGGTCACACCTAAACAGAGGTACAGTGAAATAGGTAAGAGTCACAATTAGTGACATAATCTCAGTTAAAAACTTGAATTACTGTCACAATTAACCCTTTACACTTGTGGGAATTGGCCTGTTTGAATAGGGCTACATTGAAATGTTTCTTACAGAATAAATATGGTAGCAGTTGAAAGGGAACAGTTTGGAGATAATGTGGAAATCATTATACTAAAAGGTGAGGATACAACAGTTCACCTGACAGAAGACTGAATCCAAACATTACACTGTTGATTTTACGTGCATTTTACATTTACTGTACATTTCACTCCATTTGTTGATAATGTAAAAATATTCTGGATAAATTCAGTAACATGATAATAATATTCCTGGAAATGTGGGGTAGGTGCAACATAAGACCAAATAATTACAAGGGTTTGAGTGAGAGGACTAACTGGTGTCTCCAAGTGGCCACACACCTCTCCAAAGTGTGCACAGTTCCTAAGTAATTTCAATACACTTTCATGACTCAAAGAAGAGTCTTCAACTATAAGGAGCTTTATTGATCTCTCCTAGCTGTGCAGTTGAGGAAGTAGAACAAGCAGACTAGTAGTTGTTTTGTTTGGAACACAGCCCTGCATCCCCGCCTTCACACAATTACTGTTGTTGTTTACACAATCCAAAACCTGCCCATTATAAATCACAATCTGGGTCAGATGGGCATCATTTGAAAGTGTGATCTATTGTTAACATGACTAGCTAAGTTATAAAATACAATATTACAGTGTTAGGCTTCACAATACTGTTCAGAGAAACAGATCATGATTTTGGTGCTCATAGAAAGAAGTCATGTTCTGTGACAAGATACTTTCTAAAACACTGCAGAGTCAACATCAGTAAGTTGGATGTGTCTTTAGGAGTGGGACTTGGCAGGTTCTGTTGGTGTTGGATCAGTTTGAACGGGAAGAGGAGGACAAGGAGAGGGGAGGAGGATTGAAAGAGGGGAGGAGGAGGGCTGGCGGGTGGTGCTGCCAGGGCCTGCTGATGTCTTTGCCTTGTAGAGCAGAGGACAGGATATGGAGACCGGCCCACAAAGAGGCCTGGTAGTGTGTGCGTGCATGTGTCCAAACCAGGGGTGATGTGTGTTAGGGACATTGGTTTGAGGTTGAGGTTTCAACATTCTAAGACATCGGACCTCTACCGATACCAGATACCATTTTGTTTCTCTAACCTCCCAGATGCTCAAAAACCCAATACTCCTATCTGGATCAAAAACCCAATACTCCTATCTGGATCAAAAACCCAATACTCCTATCTGGATCAAAAACCCAATACTCCTATCTGGACCTGACTTGAACAGTTCTGATTAAGTACATGATCCAGAAACGATATTTGTGTATCTGGAGTTACACGAGCATCGTGGTTAAGTCCTTCACGGTTCAGTATTGACATGCATTGCTGTACATACAGGGATATGTTAAAGGGATAAGTGCAATCCATCCTATGAAATAGTGTGCGTATGTGGGTTCCTGACCATAGCTCCAAACATCACTCTGGTGTGTGTATTTCCGGTGGAGGATGGACTCCAGTGCCATCCATTTGATTGGTACCTGCAAAGAGAGGGTGACTATGAGTTTGTGACCAAACTGAGGAAGTTGTTCCAGGTGGTTAAAACAACATTAGGTGTGTAGGTAAAGTATAGCATCTGTGTTATCAATAGACTATATTGGGTTGGATTGGAAAAGTAATAATATCAATAACCATCATACAGAAACAGAAAGAAGGAGATCATAATATTATGTTTACTTTACAAAAAAATGTGTTCCTTGTTACTTCACGGTAACTGAATTAAATTCTAATTTTAAAAATGAGGGGTTTGAGGGGCAGACCTTTCCACCGTCTGCATGGTACTCCTTCTCATTGGACTTGAGGAGTTTGGCCAGGCCAAAGTCTGTGATCTTGACGTGCTGAGGGGTCTTCACCAGGACATTCCTCGCTGCCAGGTCACGATGCACCAGGTGACGCTCCTCCAGGTAGCTCATCCCCTGGGGTCAACGGTCAAATTGTATTTTATTCAACCTTTATTTAAGTCAGTTAAGAACAAATTCGTATTTACAATGACGGCCTACACCAGCCAAACCTGGACGACGCTGGGCCAATTGTGCGCCGCCCTATGGGACTCCCAATCACGGCCGGATGTGATACAGCCTGGATTCAAACCAGGACCTGTAGTGACTCCTCTTGGCACTGAGATGCAGTGCCTTAGACCACTGTGCCACTCGGGAGCCAGAGGAGGTAGAAGTAAACAAGTGAGTCTATGACCATACATGGGTCCTGTTTGAAGCATTCTAACAGTATTTAAACAGAGCCATAGGCCTACAGCAGGTCAACAAGATGTCAAGTGAGCGTAGAACTGTAGTGGTCTATAGGAGTGTATGTCCATATATGGCCATTCCAGACTTTCCACCGACTCACTGTTTGATTAAGCTTTAATTCACTACACTGTGACTCATGGGTAATCATAAAGGGCCAGAGTTTTGGTCAAGTCACATGGTTAGGAAAAACTCAGGGTCTCATCATAGTCTGGGTGCCAGTTTGGCCATTTATACCCCCCCATCGTTGTGTGGCAAGACAGATACAAGTTTTCTAAATCAAACACAGACCGACACCAAATCTGCATAATTATACTGTAGAGCATGACAGACGACTTCAGGACAGGAAGTGCACCCAGCATCTTGTGGTTTGAAATTCCAAATGTAGTCGTAACAGAAGTAAAAATAGAATAAGAACACACTTTTCTTTTGGTCAGTTTTCTTTGGTCAGTGTTCTTTTGGTCAGTGTTCTTTTGGTCAGTGTTCTTTTGGTCAGTGTTCTTTTGGTCAGTGTTCTTTTGGTCAGTGTTCTTTTGGTCAGTGTTCTTTTGGTCAGTTGGGTAAAACAACAGCTTCTTGAAACTTCACTACATTGAATAAACACAGATTGTCCGGTCGTTTAAATGCAGCTTACCTTAGCGATCTGCACACACCAGTTAAGGAGGTACTGGGATCCGATGTTGTCCTTGTTCTCCTTGACGTAGTCCAGCAGACAGCCGTAAGGCATGAGCTGAGTGACCAGCTGCACTGTGGAGGTCAGGCAGATGCCCAGCAGACGACACACATGGGGGTTGTCCACACTGGCCATCACATAGGCCTCCTACAGTCAGTTAGATATAGTACCAACATTTACTTCAGGGCAGTACAGTATACAGCATTTAGGGCTAGGGATGGTGGCACCATTCTAGGATGCGTTCATAAAACTCAATAATGATATCTAAACATGAACCATTTCAACAACTGACAGCTTGAAGACAGTGTACGCTAACGAGCCAGATATGTACAAGTGTAAGACATTTTCTTTAAGAAACTTCTTGACCTCATGATGAGAAACATCACTGCAAAACCTCAGCTGTCCATGCACTTCTAAATCCTGAAACTGAATATTCACAGGACTGTGCCAGACCTGGGTTCATATCATATTTGATATATTTCAAACACTTAGAACGTTTGATTGAGCCTTCCTGGAGCGCTAGAGGCATGAAGTTGAACTGTTCTATTGGTTCCATTGTGCCAGGAAAGCTCCATCAAATGCAGCCAGCCGGCCAGACAAAGTATTTCCAATACTTTACAAACCCAGAATGGACTGTGTTTTTTAAAACTGCGGTTACTGAAAGAGATTTTAGATTTCATTCCAGAAAACCTTAACCTTGAATTAGTATCCTCCTCCCACGCCCCAACCGTGGTCCAAACCTTCTGGTCCAAACCTTCTCAATGAGTTAATCTAATTTCCTGCGCTCCCACTGAGAGGTCGACTTCTAGCAACCTGACTCCGTTTCTCATTTTCTAAAAAAATATTGTAATTATTTCAGCTTCTTCCTAAATTGAAGAGCATGTGCTTGGAATTAAACTTTTAGTGGAAACATGACACCTAAAGTGTCCAGTGACATGCAATAGTGGTTGTATAGTCTACTCAATAATATATTATGCAATAGTGGTTGTATAGTCTACTCAATAATATATTATGCAATAGTGGTTGTATAGTCTACTCAATAATATATTATGCAATAGTGGTTGTATAGTCTACTCAATAATATATTATGCAATAGTGGTTGTATAGGCTACTCAATAATATATTATGCAATAGTGGTTGTATAGTCTACTCAATAATATATTATGCAATAGTGGTTGTATAGGCTACTCAATAATATATTATGCAATTGTGGTTGTATAGTCTACTCAATAATATATTATGCAATAGTAGTTGTATAGTCTACTCAATAATATATTATGCAATAGTGGTTGTATAGTCTACTCAATAATATATTATGCAATAGTGGTTGTATAGTCTACTCAATAATATATTATGCAATAGTGGTTGTATAGGCTACTCAATAATATATTATGCAATTGTGGTTGTATAGTCTACTCAATAATATATTATGCAATAGTGGTTGTATAGTCTACTCAATAATATATTATGCAATAGTGGTTGTATAGTCTACTCAATAATATATTATGCAATAGTGGTTGTATAGTCTACTCAATAATATATTATGCAATAGTGGTTGTATAGTCTACTCAATAATATATTATGCAATAGTGGTTGTATAGTCTACTCAATAATATATTATGCAATAGTGGTTGTATAGTCTACTCAATAATATATTATGCAATAGTGGTTGTATAGGCTACTCAATAATATATTATGCAATAGTGGTTGTATAGTCTACTCAATAATATATTATGCAATAGTGGTTGTATAGGCTACTCAATAATATATTATGCAATAGTGGTTGTATAGTCTACTCAATAATATATTATGCAATAGTGGTTGTATAGTCTACTCAATAATATATTATGCAATAGTGGTTGTATAGTCTACTCAATAATATATTATGCAATAGTGGTTGTATAGTCTACTCAATAATATATTATGCAATAGTGGTTGTATAGTCTACTCAATAATATATTATGCAATAGTGGTTGTATAGTCTACTCAATAATATATTATGCAATAGTGGTTGTATAGTCTACTCAATAATATATTATGCAATAGTGGTTGTATAGTCTACTCAATAATATATATTGCAATAGTGGTTGTATAGGCTACTCAATAATATATTATGCAATAGTGGTTGTATAGGCTACTCAATAATATATTATGCAATAGTGGTTGTATAGTCTACTCAATAATATATTATGCAGCTAAATTAGGTCAAAATACTCATTTGTCAACTAATTATTTGTTTGAAAGTGCATGTACAGTGTGGTATGGGTAACCATCAATGAATGTATGATATATCTGCCTTCATCAGTTTGGATGTCGGATCACAACCTCAAGCTGAACCTCGGCAAGACGGAGCTGCTCTTCCTCCTGGGGAAGGACTGCCCGCTCCATGATCTCGCCATCATGGTTGACCACTCCATTGTGTCCTCCTCCGAGAGTGCAAAGAACCTTGGTGTGACCCTGACAACACCCTGTCATTCTCTGCTAACATCAAAGCGGTGACCCGATCCTGCAGGTTCATGCTCTACAACATTCTCAGAGTACGACCCTACCTTACACAGAAAGCAGCACAGGTCCTAATCCAGGCACTTGTCATCCCCCGTCTGGATTACTGCAACTCTCTGTTGGCTGGGCTCCCTGCCTGCACCATTAAACCCCTACAACTTATCCAGAACGCTGCAGCCCGTCTGGTGTTCAACCTTCCCAAGTTCTCTCATGTCACCCCGCTCCTCCGCACACTCCACTGGCTTCCAGTTGAAGCTCGCATCTACAACAAAACCATGGTGCTTGCCTACGGAGCTGTGAGGGGGACGGCACCTCCTTACCTTCAGGCTCTGATCACACCCTACACCCAAACGAGGGCACTACGTTCATCCACCTCTGGCCTGCTAGCCCCCCTACCTCTACAGTCAGCCCAGTCAAAGCTATTCACTGCTTTGGCACCCCAATGGTGGAACAAGCTCCCCCACGATGCCAGGACAGCGGAGTCACTGACCACCTTCCGGAGACACATGAAACCCGACCTCTTTAAGGAATACCTGGAATAATATAACAGTAATCCTTCTAAAATGACTAACACTTGTCTTTTGTCTTATTTAACCTGCTAGCACTGCCTTTCCTCACAGCTGCTTGTTTAAAGAAATGTACTTCCTGTGATGGAGATGTGGTCGTCCCTCTGGGTTCAAGGCACCAGATCGTCTCCTAAATGACTACAATGTAAATGTAATGATACCATACTGTGCCAAATAGCACTAACTTATATTCTACTGTAAATTATATATAGAATGTTTTTACATTTGGAAGATAGTTCTAACTCCCATGAACCAAAATCTTTGAGCAGGGATGCCAATCCTGGTCCTGGAGAGCCGAACCGTTTTGTTTCTACCCGGTAGCTAATTGCACTCACATGGTGTCCCTGGTGTGAATTAGTCCCTGATTAGAAGGAGAGGATAAAACCATAAGTGTTTATTTCCTCCAGGATCAGTATCAGTATCGGGCAGCCCTGTCTCAGAGTGAAGTAGAACTCACGTCCAAGATCTCCCTGTTGGCTTTAGGTGATGTGGCCTCTCTTAAAACCTTAATGGCCACAGGAATCTTCACATCCTCTCCTTCAGGGACCCACAGGCCCTGCACGACACACACACACACACACACACACACACACAAAGTACAGAGGATTTCATGGTCATGTCAAGAGGTCAGGATAAATTCCAGCCAGTGTGTACTTAAATAATTTCTTAAAGGTTTGGTTCGTTACAGTGGAATGTGGGAATGGTAAACCAACTAATAGTTAGTGTGGATTGGATTATGATGTATGATGTGGTACGTTAAATATGTGGCTGTTAATTGCAAAATTCACAACAGATGTAGATGTGGTTAAAGGGTGTTGGTTAATACACATTCCCATAAGCTCCTTTACTGCAGTACTACAGTACAATCCAAGATACTGGAGTTTTCGGAATTAAATCTAGAAAAAGTATTTACCTTGTAGACCGTGCCAAACGCCCCTGTTCCCAACACTCTGATCTTCTTAAACTCGGTCTCTTTGAGAATGCGGAGCAGAGCCTGGTTGGGCGCCTCACCACTGGGGGTCAAGGGTTCAACTAACTGTAGAACAGCAATAGATGCTGATAAGGATGGTTTTCTTTCTGTTCACTTTGATGCACTATCAATGATGACTGAATTCCATCCACAGTGGTTCAATGTCTACCTCTCACCTCTCTCTCCTGGAGTAGTCTTCGCAGGGTCCTCTTCCTCTTGATGTGGCGTCGCCGTAGCAACACGAATATAGACAGGCCCATTATGAGGAAGGCAAGCAGCCCACCAACCACACCAGCCGAAATCACTGATAGGCTAGAGTTACTGCACGGGAGACAGACGGTAACCAATCAATGCAGAGAAAAAAAAACGACATACAAATTATAAATGTTCATTAGCTTAGTGAACTTAGTGTTTCTAAGTTTGAATCCAATTTGAACAGTACCTTTGTAAGTTACTGTTCATGATAGATTGCTTACCCTATAGACTGACAGCCTTTCAGACCAGGACCAGTACATCTGGAAACATATAAGCACATATAACACCTCTGCTGAATGACTTTTTATAAATGTTTTACTGAGACATTGCTTTTTTTTTATTAAAATGGGATGCATGTGTTTGTATTGGTGTATTACTGTATTTATGCAGTTCATTCCTTTACTTACCCCTGGGTACAGTTCTGGTGGCAAAGCTGGCACACCTTCGTCTTATCTGCATATTTCCAGATGAAGATGTTCTTGCCCCCTGCCACCCCTCTAGGGCACCCTAGGACACAGTTGTTGCCATCTTTGAAGTTAGCACACTGGGAACACTGCTCATGGCCCTGAAAGGGAGAGAAGAGGATAGCAAGAGATTGTATTACATACTTATCAAAAGAAAACAGACCAACTGTGTGGAGACAAAGCATTTTTAACAGACACAGCTACTGTATAATAATAGCATGCTAGAGAACTACATTGAGCCTATTGTGCTGGGACATGGCATGGAGAGACACATACTGCTTCATAGTATATTTAAGCAATAAGGCCCGAGGGGGCGTGGTGTATGGCCAATATACCACAGCTAAGGGCTGTTCTTAGGCACGATGCAACGGCGTGGTATATTGGCAATATATCACAAACCCCCGAAGTGCCTTATTGCTATTATAAATGGGCTACCAACTTAATTAAAACATGTTTTGTCATAACCGTGGTATATGGCCAATCAGCATTCAGGGCTCGAACCACCCAGTTTATATTTAAGCAATAAGGCACAAGGGGGTGTGGTAAGGAAAGGGGGATACCTGGTCAGTTGTACAACTTCCACATTTAACCCAACCCCTCTGAATCAGAGATGTGCGGGAGACTGTCTTAATCAACATCCACGTCATCTGCTCCTGGGGAACAGTGGGTTAAATGCTGGGATTCAATCCGGCAAACTTTCGTTTACTGGCCCAATACTCCTACCTACCTAGTGGCAGGTAGCCTAGAAGTTAGAGCGTTGGGTTCGAATACCCGAGCCGACAAGGTGAAAAGTCTGTCAATGTGTCCTTGAGCAAGCCACTTAACCCTTATTTGCTCCAAGGGCTGACCTTGTAGGTAGGCCAACAGTGTAAATAAAATTTGTTCTTAACTGACTTGCCTAGTTAAATAAAGAATTATGCACAGCGCGGTGGTCCTGGATACAGCCACTAGCCGTCATACACTATATATACAAAAGTATGTGGACACCCCTTCAAATTAGTGGAGGCTATTACAGCAGCAAAGGGGGGGACCAACTCCATATTAATGCCCACGATTTTGTAATGAGATGTTTTGACGAGCAGGTGTCCACATACTTTTGGTCATGTCGTGTATATTGCCAATATACCACAAACCCCCGAGATGCCTTATTGCTATTATAAACTGGTTACCAATGCAATTAGAGCAGTGAAAACAAATGTTTTGTCATACCCACTGATATACCACGGCTGTCAGCCAATCAGCATTCAGGGCTCGAACCACCCAGTTTATAATACAGAGACGAATACTTAAGACACAGAATAAATATAAGAGACAGACGTACTGGTCCAGAGCAGGTCTGGGTTCCGTTGAGGAGCTGACACTCAGGGTGACACTCCACACACGTCTTATTCACTTCAGTCTCACGTGGCTCCCTGCAACCATGAGGACAACATGTCAGCATGTAGCATATTTCCACTACCCTGGTCCCAGATCTGTTTGTGCTATTTCTTACCAACCTTTATTGTTGATATTGTTGTCCCATAGGAGTTGCTAAGACAGCACAAACAGATCTGGGACCAGGCTATAATGTCTACTCGTTGAACATTTGATTTCAGGTGGTTCCATTTGCAGATGGTTGCATTGATCCCGTTACATTGTAAGCAAGAGTTACATTGTAAGCAAGGTGATGCTCAGTGTTTGACAGAGGAGACTCCCAAAGTTACATAGCTATGAGCTATGAGTCTTATCATTAATGGGGTTTATTGCTGCCTTATTGTCTTAAGAACTTCTTACATTAACTCCTGATTGCAAGTTTTCTGTCTGATTTTACTATTTAATTCTATGCAAAACTGCATCTTGCAAAATACCCACGTTCAATTGAGAGTTTGATTTGCCAATAGTTTTTCTTTGCCAAGTGTACACAAAGTTACTTTCACTCTTCTTCGCTGCCTCAGCTTTGCAGAATCAGGTTCCCTTTGATTGTATAAATGAGGAACAGAAAAGGTCTCCTCCCTCACCCCTCCAGTAGGTTACAGGAGTCCACACAGCTTCCTGCTCGGCTGTAGTCCTGACAGGCGAAACACATGGTGGGTCCAGGGCCCCAGCAGCCATCTTTGGTACACATTGAGTCACATGTGTTGTTCTGCAGCCCTGCAAAGACACATATACAGAGACGTAGATATCAATACAAAATACTTATTTTAACTCCCAGACCAATACATCAAATGTATATAGTATTCAAGATATCCTTTTCACTTTTCACACAATCCTGTACAAGAAACAGGCTAGCGTTAATTTCTTAGTTCTCCCACACTTTCACCAGTTTATGGCCACAACAATAGAGATTGGCATGGGCCAATATTAATCAGAGCCACATATTCTGATGTAACCTTTGTTTTAGTAAGAACAGAACATCAATAAATCTCTAATTTATTATGGGCTTGAGTTGTTTATGTGACATTATGGTGTTGACTGTTGGTGCTTGTTGTGTCTGTTCTGTTTGGTGGAGTTCCTTTTCTGTGTTATGTGACCACACAAATCAATCAAAATGTTAACCATAAAATAATGACTATGATTTACCGCATGCGGCTGCATCGGCATTGCTCTCTATCCGGACGGTCTGCTTGTCGGACTTGAACAGCTGCTTCCAGTGGGTTTTCTTGGTGTAGCAGAGGCTGGGGTTCGTTATGATGGCCACGTCTCCATCACTGATCTCCTTCAGAGAGCGAAGACCCAGGTGGGTGATGGTTAACTGGGTTATGGCCAAGCTCACCAGACCACTGAGGAGGGAGAGAGACAAACCTCAATTTGGAAGTTCTTGGTGACTATAGTGCTTGACCAGCTCACTACTGCTACTCTACAATAGAGGCTGAGACTGACCGTTTGGTCCGTCCTCTGATGATCTCCAGGTTCTCAAAGGGACTGAGGGATGTCATGTTCTCTGGCCAGTTCTGAATCAGCAGGTAGCCTGGACGGGTTTTTTAATGGAAAGAAAAATACAATACAAATACATTTGAAAGTAAAATAATTGACAGCTTGGGTTATCTTGATAACATTTGCACTCTCTCTTACCAGTGATTTCTCTGACCGTGTTGAAAACGTCTAGCTTGGCAGGATCCATCTTTGGTGTTTTGGTAAATGTGTCGCTGTGAATAGCAATAACTGTGAAATACCAATGCCATATTCACAAATATAACATAACAATATAATATAAAACTAGGCAGGTTTATTCTACAGGCTCTTAATACTTACCCATGGATAGATGTGTAGATAATCGCAATGTTCCCATTGATTTTGGTGCAGTTTTTGAATGTGTCAATGTTGGTGGCATTAATTGACAGAATATTGGCAAGTTTCCCCATTCCAAGTCCATTGCAAACTGTGAAAATTAGTAACATATTAATAAAAACAAACATGGCTTCTAATTTCTTGCCATTCTAAAATGTTTGACAAATCATAAGCCAACCCCCACGTCCCCCATCCCCCAGAAGTGTAGTACAGCAGGGTAAAATACATTTGTATTCAAGAAGTGAAATGAAATTCCAAATCTAGAATCTGAAAATTCTCTATTGGAAATAATTGTATTGAACTGTCGTAACTCTGTCTATCATTAAAATGGTGACTACTACTTATTGAATAATTACCTAGGTCTAATTATGGGATTTAAATTAATCCTGCAATAATTAGCTCATTAGAATCCAGGGGCTCCTCGGAGGGAAATGTTTTCTACTGAGTTGCTACTCTCCGAATTTAACTCAAATGTTTGTCCTGTCTTTATTTTAATGAATGTTGCCTCATCAGTCTCGTCCTAGAACTTCCAAGATGGCGTAACAGTGCAGACTTGTTTTGTTTTGTCCTGTCTCATGTCCCGTGTAAATAGTCTGTAGTCTGTATATTTTTCTTATTCCTCATATACTTTTCCTGCAACCCGCCTCACCCAACGTGGAATGGATACTATTTGATTTCTTTCTTTTTCATTTAACTGAACCTCCGACAGAAGCTAGCCTGCTAACTAGCTACTAGCCATTGCTAGCCACTGCTAGCGGTCCTCACCACTGCTCTGCCTGCATCAGCCAGCTTTAGTTCAGACAATATTGGCCAGTCTGCACAGCGCACTACCAACCCTGCGCATATCGGAATGCGTTCCCTTCCACTTCACCGGATTTCTGCCAAAATCACAGGACCATCACACCGGATCATCGCAGATAGCTAGCTGCAACAGAGTGGCTGCTGTTGTTTGGCTAACACTATTGTCCGGAAGCTTGCACCAGTTAACCTTGAAACGTGGTTTCAACAGGCATTCTGAACGCCGTGCCTCCCGCTCGCCTAGTGCAGCGTCCACTGAACTGCTCCCTGGCTCACCTCTTTGCTGCTCATCGGACCTTATGATCACTCGGCTACATAGCTGTTGCCTGCTGGACTGTTCCCTTACACAGTACCTCATTCTGTTTATCTGTTAAGCCTCAGCCTCAAACTCAGGTCCTTTTTCTCAGTCTTATCACTCTTGATTAACTGTGCTTGTTTAATGCCTCTCCCTTATTTCAATATGCCTTGTTTGTTGCTGCTTAAGTTATTCTTTATCAATCTATTCCACTGTATAGCCCCCAGTCCCGATGTAGAGGTAAACCCAGGCCCTGTAGCCCCCAGTACTACACCTATTCCCCAGGCGCTCTCATTTGTTGACTTCTGTAACCGTGTATGTTAACATCATAAGCCTCCTCCCTAATTTTGATTTATTCACTGCTTTAGCACACTCCGCCAACCCTGATGTCCTAGCCGTGACTGAATCCTGTCTTAGGAAGGCCACCCAAAAATTACCATACTACACCCAAATACAATATTTCCCGTCAAGATAGAACTGCCAAAGGAGGCAGAGTTGCAATCTACTGCCTATCCAGGTCTGTGCCCAAACAGTTTGAGTTTCTACATTTAAATATCCACCTTTCCAGAAACAAGTCTCTCACTGTTGCCATTTGTTACAGACCCCCCTCAGCCCCCAGCTGTGCCCTGGACACCATATGTGAATTGATTGCCCCCCCATCTATCTTCAGAGTTCGTACTGTTAGTTCTTTAAAAGTGCTTTCCTCACCATCTTAAATAAGCATGTCCCGTTCAATTTTTTTAAAACTAAGAACAGATATAGCCCTTGGTTCACTCCAGACTTGACTGCCCTTGACCAGCACAAAAACATCCTGTGGCGTACTGCATTAGCATCGAATAGCCCCCGCGATATGCAACTTTTCAGGGAAGTCAGGAACCAATATACACAGTCAGTTAGAAAAGCAATGGCTAGCTTTTTCAAACAGAAATTTGCATCCTGATGTCGTAATTCCCAAAAGTTCTGGGACACTGTAAAGTCCATGGAAAATAAGAGCACCTCCTCCCAGTTGCCCACTGCACTGAGGCTAGGAAACACTGTCACTACCGATAAATGTACGATAACCGAACATTTCAATAAGCATTTTGCTATGGCTGGCCATGCTTACCACCTGGCTACCCCTACCCCGGCCAACAGCTCTGCACCCCCCGCAGCAACTTGTCCAAGCCCCCCCCCCGCTTCTCCAAATCAGCTGGGCTAGACAATCTGGACCCTTTCTTTCTAAAATTATCTGTAGCTATTGTTGCAACCCCTATTACTAGCCTGTTCAACCTCTCTTTCGTATCGTCTGAGATCCCTAGAGATTGGAAAGCTGCTGCAGTCATCCCCCTCTTCAAAGGGGGAGACACTCTAGACCCAAACTGTTACAGACCTATATCCATCCTGCCCTGCCTTTCTAAAGTCTTCGAAAGCCAAGTTAACAAACAGATTTCCATTTCAAATCCCACCATAACTGTTCCGCTATGCAATCTGGTTTCCGAGCTGGTCATGGGTGCACCTCAGCCACGCTCAAGGTCCTAAACGATATCATAACCGCCATCGATAAAAGACAGTACTGTGCAGCCGTCTTCATCGACCTGGCCAAGGCTTTCGACTCTGTCAATCACTGCATTCTTATTGGCAGACTCAACAGCCTTGGTTTCTCAAATGACTGCCTCGCCTGGTTCACCAACTACTTCTCAGATAGAGTTCAGTGTGTCAAACGGAGGGCCTGTTGTCCGGTCCTCTGGCAGTCTCTATGGGGGTGCCACAGGGTTCAAATCTTGGGCCGACTCTATTCTCTATATATATCAATGATGTCGCTCTTGCTGCTGGTGACTCTCTGATCCATCTCTAAGCAGACGACACCATTCTGTATACATCTGGCCCCTCTTTGGACACTGTGTTAACAAACCTCCAAACGAGCTTCAATGCCATACAACACTCCTTCCGTGGCCTCCAACTGCTCTTAAATGCTAGTAAACTATGCATGCTTTTCAATCGAACGCTCATGCTGCCAAACATGCCCTCGTAAAACTGACTATCCTACCGATCCTTGACTTCGGCGATGTCATCTACAAAATAGCCTCCAACACTCTACTCAGCAAAATGGATGTAATCTATCACAGTGCCATCCGTTTTGTTACCAAAGCCCCAAATACTACCCACCACTGCGACCTGTACGCTCTCGTTGGCTGGCCCTCACTACATATTTGTCGCTAAACCCACTGGCTCCAGGTGATCTATAAGTCTTTGCTAGGTAAATCCCCGCCTTATCTCAGCTCGCTGGTCACCATAGCAACACCCACCCGTAGCATGCGCTCCAGCAAGTATATTTCACTCGTCATCCCCAAAGCCAACACCTCCTTTGGCCGCCATTCCTTCCAGTTCTCTGCTGCCAATGACTGGAACGAATTGCAAAAATCATTGAAGCTGGAGATTCCCATCTCCCTCACTAACTTTAAGCATCAGCTGTCAAAGCTGCTTATCGATCACTGCACCTGTATACAGCCCATCTGTAAATAGCCCACCCTACTACCTCATCTCATTGTTATTTTTGCTCATTTGCAGCCCAGTATCTTCTATTTGCACATCATCATCTGCACATCTATCACTCCAGTGTTAATGCTAATTTGTAATTATTTCGCCACTATGGCCTATTTATTGTCCTACCTTCCTAATCTTACTACATTTGCACACACTGTACATAGATTTTCTATTGTTGTCACGAGTTGGTATTGAAAAACAACAGGGCCCGGACTGGGCACCGGTGGGACAAATGGCTCCGGCCCTGGAGTGGAGCAGAATACCGGACCCGGACTAGGCACCAGTGGAACGGACTGCTCTGGCCCTGGAGTGGAGCAGACGGCCGGACCCGGACTAGGCACCGGTGGACCGGACTGCTCTGGCACTGGAGCAGAGCAGACGGCCGGACCCGGACTGGGCACCGGTGGAGCGGAGGTCGAGTCCGTGGAGCCGGTACGGGACGTACCGGAATGGGGAGGCGCACCGGAGGTCGAGTGCGTGGTGCCGGCACGGGACGTACCGGACTGGGGAAGCGCGATCTGTCAGACTCTGACCATGGCTATATAGAGAAGCAAAAGGCCTCTCTATGGCCAGAGCCTGACAATTGTGTTATTGATTGTATATTTGTTTATTCCCATGTGTAACTCTGTGTTGTTTTTTGTCTCACTGCTTTGCTTTATCTTGGCCAGGTCGCAGTTGTAAATGAGAACAAGTTCTCAACTGGCCTACCTGGTTAAATAAAGGTGAATATTTTTCATGAGTCATGAGTCCGTCAATCTGCACAAACTGATCCTTCCTATACACCAATTGGTTCAAATGATTTATTTACTAACTAAATGATAATACAGGATACACAGTAATGGTTCTAGAAAATGTTTTCTAATACAATGTACTTAATAGGATAACTTGTCCCTAGAGGACCTATTCAATATTACACGGGCTACACCCCGATGGAGGGAGGGAGGGAGGGAGGGAGGGAGAGAGACAGAGAGAGAGAGAGAGAGAGAGAGAGAGAGAGAGAGAGGTAGCTGAGCCTAGCCTTAATACCTCATGGGTCAGAATATAATGCATGTATCAATCAAACGACCCGTGACCTCAAGTCATGACAGAACACAACCCTGCATTGCATCTTTGGGGAATAACACAGTGGGCTGAACTTTACATGTTACAGAGAGGCACATTCAGGCAGTATCATCATGAACGCCATAATCCCTGCCATGAGGATGTTAGGAACAGTGGCAGTCTCAACTCTACCTTTGGGGCACAGTCCATCACACTTCTTGCACTTCCTAACCCCTCCCTCGTCCACTTCGTATGTGTCACCACTGCACGTCCGAACACACGCTCCATGGTCTGTCACCACATAGTTATCTGAGGGGTAAAAACAGAATACATAACAAAACAATGTAATGTATTGTGTACTGTATAGGTCAGTATTGTATGCATGCCAGTGTCTGGGAGCCTGGAGAACGTGGAGGCAGCTGTAGTATTAGCACTCCCTGAACCTAAATAATTTTCTTTCCTCGTTTATGCAGTCTATGATTAAACTTAGAGACTGGCGCAGACTGACTGACTTAGAGTAATACACCAGCCTATAGGCCAGCGTTGCCCAACTCCAGCCCCGGACAAACTCACCTGATTCAACTTGTCAACTAATCATCAAGTCCTCAATGAGTTGAATCAGGTGAGTTTGTCTGGGGGACTACAACAAACACGTGTGCTGTTTGTCGGTACTGGTGGGACCATTTGGGACCAGCATACCACATCTGAACGTTTCCCATCAGTGAATGTCAATAAAGACTCTGTAGTCTCGGTTAAAGCCCATCTGTGTACAAAGCTCATAGAGGAGGTCATAAGGGGACACAGATGGGACATGGGGGTTTTCTTACGAGGGCAGGTCTTGACGCAGGTGGCCCCGAAGTTGTACTTCCCGTCTGGGTTGTTGACCAGTTGGTGAAGGTTTTGGTCGTAGAGCAGGAGGCGGGGACACGAGTCTTTACACGTCCCGTCATCCTGAAAGTCCCGGCAGGCCTACGGCACCAAACAGGGCTGTGTTCATTAACCACCAAATGGAAGAAAACAGACAAACAGGAAATGGACTACCTGAACTTGTCCAATAAGAAACGCTTGCTTTCACTTTCCGTTGCAAAATGTTTTAAAATGTTACATGTCCTTATAAATACGTCCCAGCCTACACTGACAGAGCAATAGGACCATAATAGTATACACAGATTATAACTCTGCATTCCTATTTCACGGCTTAGCTTAGCCAGAGAGGAGTAGGTGACGCCGGCTTAGCTTCCCAGCTGGGGACCAAGCCTGATTCTCAAAGCACTGTCAAAAAGCAGGGTTTAAAGAAAGGCTCGCCGGATGCAAAAGCAACACATTGTGGTTTCAACCGTAAAGTGGATAGAAAACAGTGTTACAGTATGTTGGTCACAAAAGGAGCATCATAACAGATAAACAAATAGGTGTGAAACAGAATGTGTGTCTGTTTCCTAACACATTTATTGGGTGAAGAAATAACTACAAAGGAAAAGAAAAAAAAACATAGTATATTTGACCTTTGACTCTGAACGCTACTTAAAGCCTAACTAAAGCCCAGAATTGTTCATGGTCACTCCTGTCCCACCCTACGATCCCAGTACAATGTGAGAGTGGCATCTGTCTCGCTCTTCCTGGTCAGGTCAGATGACATGAAGAAATACTCCAGACCCCATTAGTGTATGAAAGTGGCGTGTCTGTTTGTCGGTCTGTCTTTCACCAGACGTTCTAGGCCTGGATCTGATACAGTGTGAAGGTGGGTTAGGGTTATGGTTAGGGTCTCTCACCAGACGTTCTAGGCCTGGATCTGATACAGTGTGAAGGTGGGTTAGGGTTATGGTTAGGGTCTCTCACCAGACGGTCTAGGCCTGGATCTGATACAGTGTGAAGGTGGGTTAGGGTTATGGTTAGGGTCTCTCACCAGACGGTCTAGGCCTGGATCTGATACAGTGTGAAGGTGGGTTAGGGTTATGGTTAGGGTCTCTCACCAGACAGTCTGTAGGTCTGGGTCCAGTGCAGCCAGCAGCACAGTGTTCGTTGCAGCAGTCGATAGGAGACGGACCTTTACATCTCTTAGAGCACTGCTGGGCACAGTTCAGCTTCGTCACTAGACGGAAGGATAACAGCATCAGTAATGTGCAGGTGCCAGTTATGATATCATACAACTAAGCCCTTGTCTTGTCTTAAAGTATACCTTTCAACAATATTAGAGTATGGTTTACAGACTTACATGTCTGGCAGTGTTCTGGGCCGGGCGCCCAACATGAACCATTGAAGCATCCAGGATCACATTTTTTACCTACAGAAAATATATCAAATTAATAGTTCAAGAACTCTGCAACTTCAGTGTACTCTAATACTTTTTAGTGTACTTTAGTTGTATTGATAGTTACATTACTAAACTGTTGACTGCACTGGGTGAAGCAGCTTCCTGTTAATATCTAACATGAACAAAACTCTAGCCTCAAAGGTGTATAAAAACACAAAACATTGAATGGGATTATGGTAGGTACATTTATATGATGCATAGTTGAATGTGCTGTAACAGGAGCTACTTACAGAGACGATTTCTGCTGGGTTCAGGTAACTGCATGTTAGGTTTGCTGTTATTGTCCACGATGTCCAACCACTGGATGGTCTCCACGTTACACAGCTGGTTGCCTGAGAACTTCACTCCTCCTTTCAGGATTTCTGGAAAATGCAGAGAGATGCCTTTATTTTCAGGTGGAAAGTTCATGTTGATGTGAATGAATCAATGTAATAAAACTGTGTAGATGTAATAACCTATAACCTCCAGCTCCAAATGCAACCCTAACCCTAGCCTCAACCCTAACCTAGCTTCATGTCCACATCCTGGTTCAACCCTAACCCTAGCCTCAACCCTAACCTAGCTTCATGTCCACATCCTGGTTCAACCCTAACCCTAGCCTCAACCCTAACCTAGCTTCATGTCCACATCCTGGTTCAACCCTAACCCTAGCCTCAACCCTAACCTAGCTTCATGTCCACATCCTGGTTCAACCCTAACCCTAGCCTCAACCCTAACCTAGCTTCATGTCCACATCCTAGTTCAACCCTAACCCTAGCCTCAACCCTAACCTAGCTTCATGTCCACATCCTGGTTCAACCCTAACCCTAGCCTCAACCCTAACCTAGCTTCATGTCCACATCCTGGTTCAACCCTAACCCTAGCCTCAACCCTAACCTAGCTTCATGTCCACATCCTGGTTCAACCCTAACCCTAGCCTCAACCCTAACCTAACTTCATGTCCACATCCTGGTTCAACCCTAACCCTAGCCTCAACCCTAACCTAGCTTCATGTCCACATCCTGGTTCAACCCTAACCCTAGCCTCAACCCTAACCTAGCTTCATGTCCACATCCTGGTTCAACCCTAACCCTAGCCTCAACCCTAACCTAGCTTCATGTCCACATCCTGGTTCAACCCTAACCCTAGCCTCAACCCTAACCTAGCTTCATGTCCACATCCTGGTTCAACCCTAACCCTAGCCTCAACCCTAACCTAGCTTCATGTCCACATCCTGGTTCAACCCTAACCCTAGCCTCAACCCTAACCTAGCTTCATGTCCACATCCTGGTTCAACCCTAACCCTAGCCTCAACCCTAACCTAGCTTCATGTCCACATCCTGGTTCAACCCTAACCCTAGCCTCAACCCTAACCTAGCTTCATGTCCACATCCTGGTTCAACCCTAACCCTAGCCTCAACCCTAACTTCATTTCCACATCATGGTTCAACCCTAACCCTTGCTTTATGTACACAACCCTCAACCACAACCCTAACCCTATCTCCAGATGCAACCCTACCCTAGCTTATAACTAGGACTCAGAGTTTCCCTAGTTTGGCTCTAGTATGTGAGAAGGATCACAGTGGCCAGTCATTATGAGGCTGGGTATAGATACTGCCTGGGCAGAGCAGGGACAGGCCAGAGACTGACCTGTGAGGCTAGTCAGAGGCAGCTCGGTGGTGCCTGCTCCCATTGACTTGTTATAGTTCAGCAACACAGCCAGGGCAAAGCCATCGTCGTAGAGAGTGTGGCCTCGGATGATGCGCAGGTTGTCCAGGGGAATCCTGTTGGCTGTGTTGAGGGCGATCAGAACGTAGCCACCCACCTCCTGAATGGACTGGGAACAAACAAGGAAAGATTTGGATAAGGCCTTGTCTTCACACACTATGCCAGGGGTGAACAACTCCAAACTTAGAGGCTCCAGCTCATATAACCTCATTGCTAGACAAGATTCACACAAGGTTACTACCAGTAAACCACTGAACCTAGTTACAAGTATGAGTGCAACCTGAGAGACTATTTCAACTGAAGCTACAAGGCTCTAATGAGGTGTTTTGAACAGCTTACCCATTGAAATAGCATTGGACCATGCCCATAGGTTAAAACAAGCTTGTTAGATATTCCTTACCTGTAGTCTGGTCCCAGATCTGTTTGTGCCATCTTGACATCTCCTATGGTCATTGTTGATAGGAGCTGACAAGACAGCACAAACAGATCTGGGACCAGGCTAGCGTTCCTTTATCTTACCCTGAGGAAAGACAGATCATGGTGGTCTTCCATGTGTGTGACCTCCAGGTTCTCTAGGACAACTGTACAGTTGCTGTAGGTCTTGACCATGTTCAAGTAGTGACTCTCTTTGGACCCCAGAAGGTTGAACCGGTTAGTGATGCCCTGGCACACTGTGGAGGAAAAGGGAGGAGATGATGATGATGATGAGAAATCATCCAGGAAAGTAGAAGAGAGAAGATCTGAGCGAAAAATGAGCGTACTTGAATATCACAATTAACATTTATAAAGCTACAGCAGTAGATGGTGAGCTGGCCAGAACAAACATGGCTGTTATCGAACTGCTGCCTTGATCCAGACAGGAATATCTGAGCTACCAAGCACCCTTACATGGATAGTGATATTCATCATGCATTGTCTCTGTTCAAATGTACACTGGCATACCCAAGACAACAAAGTACACGGACTCTCTGATTCACTTCCACCTCTCTCCACGCACACGTGTGTCAGAGTTGAATCGTTTGTTTGCTCGTTTGAAGGTGTGAGCTGTGCTGTGCACAGTCATCCTTTGGCTCATTCAATAGCATTCAATAGCTGATCTGGATTGAATCTAGAATGGGAATTCGATCCTAACGATGCTGGTGCTTACTCATGAGTCGCTGTGTGCTCTGAGGTGGCCGACCATATTTAACTTGGCTCAGACTAGACTCTTTCCACTGCTATTCAGGCTAGTTAAAAAAAAAATGCCTAGCGACTCTGCACCGTGTCACCTCTATTATTCACACACATGCGATTCATGGGGGCTATTATGTATTCCACTCCTCTCCCTGTCACAAGGAAGAATATTGGCAACATTAAAGGTTCATGAAAACAGCATCTTCGGAAGTTCATGAAGTCTTGAACAGTCAAAATAATGTTTTTCATGAAATTGGTTGATATTTAGATGAAACCAGATCAAAGTATGAAAAATGACTGTTGCTTCTACATTGATGAAGTTACTGGTCCCCCTCCCCATGTCAAACACTTGGATTCTGGAGGCGGGATTATTAAATTAATTAATTAACGCTCATTTTATTACACCAATGGTAACATGATATTATCTTACCTAATTTAAATAAGTACCGCCTTGTAACCAACATCGGAGAAGGTGTGTTTGTGGAGGGGCGTGGTTTATATAGCTAGGTAGCTATTTTACTGGTTCCAAAATGTGACTGTATAAATATAATTAAAAGTTTACACTATTCATCTATGGCAAATATACTTAGGTCTCCCCTTTCATCTGTGTCTGGTGTTAGCTAGGTACTGGCTAGCTAGGTCTTCATCTGTGTCTGGTGTTAGCTAGTCACTGGCTAGCTAGGTCTTCAACTGTGTCTGGT
This sequence comes from Thymallus thymallus, assembly GCA_023634145.1. NCBI lineage: Eukaryota > Metazoa > Chordata > Actinopteri > Salmoniformes > Salmonidae > Thymallus > Thymallus thymallus. The sequence goes on along the minus strand of CM042383.1, from coordinate 30,462,991 downwards.
GTTAGCTAGGTACTGGCTAGCTAGGTCTTCATCTGTGTCTGGTGTTAGCTAGTCACTGGCTAGCTCGGTCTTCATCTGTGTCTGGTGTTAGCTAGGTACTGGCTAGCTAGGTCTTCATCTGTGTCTGGTGTTAGCTAGTCACTGGCTAGCTCGGTCTTCATCTGTGTCTGGTGTTAGCTAGTCACTGGCTAGCTAGGTCTTCATACCCCAAAAAATATAATGGGTGATATTTTAGTCACTCAAAAGGCAATTTTACATGGAATCAGAATGACTGTTTGTGACCTTTAAGAAATGTGTGGAAATTGAAGCCGGAGCCATATTTGATTACAACTCCCATTCTTGGCAAATTAAAAAAATGTCTCAGGATCTTCCAAGTGTTGATGATGTGTATGTACACACAGGCTCGAGCAACAACACTAGAGCCATTGAGCGAGCCAGTACAACAAACGCCTACAATAAAATGCTGATAATGCTCTAATCTACTCTTACATAACCAGTGTTTGGATAAACCAAGGTAATGAGGCACTATTAGAGATAAGTATACGGAGGAAGACAAGAGGATCCTTTACATAGTAGTAGATACTGACCGAGGAGAATGTGGGTCTGGAGGAAACAGGTCACTACTGACTTCCTGTTCATTCTGTCTGTCCCTTGAGCTGGTCGGACAGGTTGTTGTGACTGACACTGTGATACTGTGAATCAGGGGCACATGAGGAAAGATGCTTGGTTTCCCAAGCACCATCACACACTAAAGACCACAACAGATCAACTATAGATGACTGTACAGTACAGAGTTAAATGTGGAATAAAATTCACTTTTAACAGAGTAGCCTGGGCTCGAACCATGGGCCCTCTGCACCACAACACTTCACACTCAATAAGCAGCATTCTAACCAATCGCTCGAACAAAACTATGGTCGTGGCTGAGCAAGAGCGACACTACTTTACATTAAATGTATTCTGGCAAATGTGTCCCTGGTGTCAGAGTAAGAGCTTTGGGACAAACAACGGGAATTTACCTTCCTCAAATTCCAGTTAGTAGCTAGGTTTCTATCCAATTGGCGACAGATTGTCATGAGAATATTCTAAAAACCACATAACAACACATTTTCCCACCAGAGACGTGTTTCCATCAAATTGACTTTTTGAGGTTAAATGCCTATATACCGAATAAAAAAATACAAGTGAGATGGGATTTTAAACATCGCATTTTAAACTCTACTGATGGTTTTCTCACAAACATGTTACTGTTACATAGCGAGTGCGCTCTTTCCAACTGCGCGCTCTTGGTTTGGACGCTTGTATACATTATGAGATTATTATTATGGACAAAATAGCGAGATTATTTTTTATTTTATTAAACATCGATGATCATGTCACCAGAATAAGACCCTCGGCATTCATTGGAAGCGAGCATCACCTTGCACTTTCACCACCCTGTGTAGTTCATAATGTATTTAACCTAGTGGGAGGAAAACACAACGTGTCATCCCGTGACTACAAGTTCACTTCGACATGATGCTTATTATATCAATATTTGCGCATGAAGGCGTTTCCAACGAAATGTCTCGCATAATTAATTGTACCGACACAAAAAGATCCCAACTTGTCTAGCGTATTTTGTTTCGTCGACATTTATAAAGTTTGCTGAAAAATTGTTTCCATCAGGCGGGTTGGATGGAAACCTGGTTACTGTCTGTTGTCGTAGATCTCCTGGGAATACATTCCTAAACATGTCTGGTCTTGACAGCCAAGCCAGAACAAGGTCCAGATCTCAAGCAGCAGCCTCGAGATGACACACCTCACTAACACTAACGCAACACTATGCTGTCGTACACTGGCCTTTTCATTTCCAAGAATGGAGGAAATAAACATATCATTACTAAGGATCCATTCTATCAAAGCTTGCCCTCTTGAAATGATACCCAAGAACTGGCAACACAAATGTCAAAGTACAACCTTACTCTATGTATTTAGTCCCTCCATAGTGCACTTTTGTTGGTTATTGCTGTGATCAGTTGAGATGGGCTAGCCTGGTCCCAGATCTGTCTGTGCTGTCTTGCCAATTTATCTGGTCATTGTCTCGCAGAGAACATAGGAGCTGGCAATATTACCACAGACAGATCTGGGAGCAGGCTAGCGACGGGGACTATCAGAGAGAGTATTGGACGTGAACAGCTGTGTTCCTCTGTGAAGCTGTCACTTTCTAGTCCTCATTAACAAGTCCCTGAGGGGACACCCTGACATAAACCCTTACCATCCACTCCACTGGCCTAACTAAGGATGCATCCCAAATAGCACCCTGTTCCATTTAAAGTGCACTGCTCTGGTCAAACGTAGTGCACTATATAGGGAACAGGGTGCTATTTGGGATGAATCCTAACACCCTGACACTATGGCAATAGAGGCAGGCCCTAATGCCTAGCAACAGAGGCAGATTTACGATGCTGCTGTAGCAAGCTGCCTTTTTTGTTTTGTTTTAATTAGGAGAGGCATGATGTGAGATTTAGTGAATGTAATTAACTCAATTATGACTGATGTAAATGCATAAAACAGAAACATCACAACCTGTCTATATACAGTATACAGTAGGACGAGGAAATACATTAACCTGTCTATATACAGTATACAGTAGGACGAGGAAATACATCAACCTGTCTATATACAGTATACAGTAGGACGAGGAAATACATCAACCTGTCTATATACAGTATACAGTAGGACGAGGAAATACATTAACCTGTCTATATACAGTATACAGTAGGACGAGGAAATACATTAACCTGTCTATATACAGTATACAGTAGGACGAGGAAATACATCAACCTGTCTATATACAGTATACAGTAGGACGAGGAAATACATTAACCTGTCTATATACAGTATACAGTAGGACGAGGAAATACATTAACCTGTCTATATACAGTATACAGTAGGACGAGGAAATACATCAACCTGTCTATATACAGTATACAGTAGGACGAGGAAATACATCAACCTGTCTATATACAGTATACAGTAGGACGAGGAAATACATTAACCTGTCTATATACAGTATACAGTAGGACGAGGAAATACATTAACCTGTCTATATACAGTATACAGTAGGACGAGGAAATACATCAACCTGTCTATATACAGTATACAGTAGGACGAGGAAATACATTAACCTGTCTATATACAGTATACAGTAGGACGAGGAAATACATTAACCTGTCTATATACAGTATACAGTAGGACGAGGAAATACATCAACCATCATTTGACAACACAGATAGATCATCATTGGGAGTGATATCATACTATCACAGTTTTGTGCCATAAGCATTACTTACAATATCAAACTACACATTCAGCTACAATCAGGCCTAAAACATCACCATGTGTCAGTGTTGCCCTTCTCCTATTGAGAGGTTATCTATTGAAGAATTCAAATTAAAGATGTGAAAAGGTCAAAAGTTAGGACTTTTAGGACAGGATGGCTGCCTGTCTTCTTACAATAACACATCTGAGGACAGGATGGCTGGCTGTCTTCCTACAATAACACATCTGAGGACAGGATGGCTGGCTGTCTTCTTACAATAACACATCTGAGGACAGGATGGCTGGCTGTCTTCTTACAATAACACATCTGAGGGCAGGATGGCTGCCTGTCTTCTTACAATAACACATCTGAGGGCAGGATGGCTGGCTGTCTTCTTACAATAACACATCTGAGGACAGGATGGCTGGCTGTCTTCTTACAATAACACATCTGAGGGATGGATGGCTGGCTGTCTTCTTACAATAACACATCTGAGGACAGGATGGCTGCCTGTCTTCTTACAATAACACATCTGAGGACAGGATGGCTGGCTGTCTTCTTACAATAACACATCTGAGGGCAGGATGGCTGGCTGTCTTCTTACAATAACACATCTGAGGACAGGATGGCTGGCTGTCTTCTTACAATAACACATCTGAGGACAGGATGGCTGGCTGCCTTCTTACAATAACACATCTGAGGGCAGGATGGCTGGCTGTCTTCTTACAATAACACATCTGAGGGCAGGATGGCTGGCTGTCTTCTTACAATAACACATCTGAGGACAGGATGGCTGGCTGTCTTCTTACAATAACACATCTGAGGACAGGATGGCTGGCTGTCTTCTTACAATAACACATCTGAGGGCAGGATGGCTGGCTGTCTTCTTACAATAACACATCTGAGGGCAGGATGGCTGGCTGTCTTCTTACAATAACACATCTGAGGGCAGGATGGCTGGCTGTCTTCTTACATGTCAGTGGTACATTCAGTCTGAAGAAAAAGAGTGTGCCCGTGTGTGTGTGTGTATGTGTGTGTGTGTCTATGTGCCCGTGTGTGTGTGTGTGTGTGTGTGTGTGTGTCTATGTGCCCGTGTGTGTGTGTGTGTGTGTGTGTGTGTGTGTGTCTATGTGCCCGTGTGTGTGTGTGTGTGTGTCTATGTGCCCGTGTGTGTGTGTGTGTTTGTCTATGTGCCCGTGTGTATGTGTGTGTGTGTGTGTGTGTGTGTGTTTGTTTGTGTGTGTGTGTGTGTGTGTGTGTGTGTGTGTGTGTGTGTGTGTGTGTGTGTGTGTGTGTGTGTGTGTGTGTGTGTGTGTGTGTGTGTGTGTGTGTGTGTGTGTGTGTGTGTGTGTGCAAGCCATGGTAAACATTGCACTGTATTTTCCTACTGATTTCATTAATAGTTTTATGGCAGACCCAGGTGGTGCTTAACGACCTGATATTACAGCATAAAACGACTTACGCCACGACAAGAAACAAACGACTTACGCCACGACAAGAAACAAACGACTTACGCCACGACAAGAAACAAACGACTTACGCCACGACAAGAAACAAACGACTTACGCCACGACAAAAAACAAACGACTTACGCCACGACAACAAACAAACGACTTACGCCACGACAAGAAACAAACGACTTACGCCACGACAAGAAACAAACGACTTACGCCACGACAAGAAACAAACGACTTACGCCACGACAACAAACAAACGACTTACGCCACGACAAGAAACAAACGACTTACGCCACGACAAGAAACAAACGACTTACGCCACGACAAGAAACAAACGACTTACGCCACGACAAGAAACAAACGACTTACGCCACGACAAGAAACAAACGACTTACGCCACGACAAGAAACAAACGACTTACGCCACGACAAGAAGAAACACTTCAAAGGTAGTGCACTATAAAGGGAACAGGTAGTGCACTATAAAGGGAACAGGTAGTGCACTATAAAGGGAACAGGTAGTGCACTATAAAGGGAACAGGTAGTGCACTATAAAGGGAACAGGTAGTGCACTATAAAGGGAACAGGTAGTGCACTATAAAGGGAACAGGTAGTGCACTATAAAGGGAACAGCCCCGGTCAAAAGTAGTGCACTTCAGTGAATGGCGTAGCATTTGAGATGCAGCCTAAGCCCTTTTAGAGGTTATAATAACACAATGCTCATGATTAAGAGAGAATCATAGATTTATAATGAATACCAGATTAACAGTTTAAATACAAAAAAATAGCTTTTGTGCAAATGATGCAATCATCTGCCTCTACATGGATCTGAGAACCATTAAAATAAACAGCCCTAGTTAGATATTATTCCATTACAATCCTTCATGAGAACTGAATGGGGAAATACTTTATCAAAAATCCACAAGTAGCTAATTTATTGTTGAAGAATGGAAACGACAACTCAAACTGGATGCTCCATTTCGTACGTCACACCTGATGCACGTTTGACTCATCAAGAAAGACAGCACTGTCACTTTAAGATGTACAGGGAGTGGTTTCTGATGTCAATGGGATGGGTGAGGATATCATTTGTGATATTGTTAAAACACTTCACTGATTGCTTCACTTCTTCTCCCCCAACTTTGGTGACGTCACTTACTATGTCAGGAGCCAAGGAAGAGCAGGCAGGGAGTGGCGGCTCTGGCAAGTCTCCACAACCTCTACCTCTTTGTGGGTGTTATGTAATCAGGTAGACAACTTCCTGTTCGAGAGGCCCAGATGTACAGAACATTCCCTGGAGCGCCCTGTACTGCAGCACCCACAATGCACGCACACACACGCACGCACGCTACGCACACACACACACACACACACACACACACACACACACACACACACACACACACACACACACACACAGATCTCTAAACTTCAGGACGTGTAATGAGGTTAACTACTTAATCTCCAGAAGTTAGTCCAATACTGCATTAACATTACATTGCTATAACAGTTTTTACTAAAGAGTGTTTGCAAGGAGCCTCTCTAGGCCTATTAGGGTGAGTTCAATTCTGTATCAAGAATTGCTCCAATTTCACCGAAGCAAACAGTAAACAATATTCATACGGGTTGTACTAATGTATCTAGAGCTGTTCTTCAGTTAAGGTAATGATGAGTGAAAGCCCGTTCTACTGGGGGATACAGAAATTACCCAACAACGTAGTTTCCTTCCCATCATTCACTACCTGCAATTAAATTACACTGCAGCCAGAGTCTGATAATTATATTAGTGAAATTATACTCCTAATTAAAGGGGAGTGGCTATGTTAATTGATATTCTTGTTTATTCCTACCCCCCCGAAGAAAGAATCACAGCAGAGCATATTGTGTGTAAGTAAGGCTACATTTCTACTAACGCAGAATGATACTCATCACAATACAATTAAATACATGTCATACATTATATTCGATTTTAATAAGGCAAGATTAATAAGAATAATCATCTATTTCCTATTCAGCAATCTATCTCCTAAACGCAAAGGCATCATGCTTCTGAAGGGAAAAAACAGATGCATTGTGAAGCAGTTCTTCTGCTTTCCTTGGATGCAGTACAAAGTATAGGCTCCTCGGGGGTGCAGTGCACTGCCTCAAGTTTCCATCCAGACCCCCAGATTCGATGGGAGCATAATCTCAAAGGCCCACTATCAGTGGGAGGAAAATAAAGAACTTCCCCCATACTTCCTGTGCGTTGAGCACAAACTTCCTCCTCCCTCCTCCTCTCCTCCTTTCTGATTGGCTGATGTTGACGAGGGGGTGAGGGATCAAGCCCCGATTTCGCAATATGATTCAAAGAAAATACCTTGGTTTACTAATGCAGTTAACATACACAGGTATGCATCGTAATAGAAAACCTTAATTCTGAGAAGTACCCTGTTTAGGCCTACTGTGCACGAAGAGGCTTACTGTGCATGAATAGGTCTACAGACTTGCAGTTAAATAAACCCTTCCTAATATCCTGTTCTTTGTACTGTGAGGACAGAGTTAGACTTATTCTTCCTCTGCGTGGGAGACGCATGTAGCATCAATCCCTTTGAGAAAACATCTTTGGACTTGTCAGAAGAAAAGGGTCCACAATGGGAGTGAAGGGTGACGGATATCCTCCCCCCCCCCCGACCCCCCCTACACAGCAGGCCCCTCTGACTTGTCTTAGGAAGTTCCTTCTTTGCATGGGGTCAGTGCTGTCCGAGCTATGCTGAATATGAACTCTGATGTTAACCCAAATGCTGCCTGGGCTGTCCCAAGGGTGGCTGGGAGAATGTTTTAGTTCTAAGCCATAGAGGAAGGAAGGTGATTTAACCAACCCTGCCAGATGTTGAAGAGCCACTGTGGCTGAAGCTGTATTGTATACCGGAGTGCGAGAGAGGGAGATCTTTAAGCCTCATTCTTAATAGAGGAAAGTAAAATGGCTGCCTGTACTCCTCAAGATTGCAGAGAGGACAGCCCAGCTGTGGAGCACAAGACAAGCAAACACCGGTGAACGCTGTGAATGACCAATGATCGTTTCGAACGGTGTTCACTTTAACTTGCATTAATCTATCTGGAGAGCAGATTGAGTCCTCTGCAAGCACAACAGAACTCCATGACTTCTCACTGACAGAGCTCTTACAGTTTGAGGTGGAAGTAAACGGCTTTGAAAATGTAGCGGTTTGGTCGTTTAGAAGCTGAGGGAAAAGAGACCAAATAAAGGCCAAAAGGCTAATGTTTACCCCAGTTAGAGAGTGTTTCTGTACAAACACAGAGTCTTCTCTAACTGTCACTGAGACACTCCAGATATCTGCAGCAGAAGGGTCAGTCGTATGTTTACTCTGTGACCCTGTGGTGGAATGCTGGTTGTACGTTCCTTACAAACACACAGGAATAGACCCAGTCACTCTGTATTGTTGCACAGCACACACACCGCTTCTTGTAAAGTCGAAACAATACCCAAGAAGGCGGGGCGATGTTCATAGGAGCACATCAAATTTGGTGTCAAATGAAAGACAAGAGTCTATATGTTTGAGAAATTAAGGCATTTATAAATAACATTTAAAAAAATCCATCCCAAATATTTGGAATAAGCAAAGGCTTTGATTTCTGGTCAAACGGATGGAAAAAGGATCTAGCAAAAACATATAGCAGAAAAAGTCTTTAAGTATTAGAAGTACATTACAACATACACAATCATGTTGAAGTAATGACGCCTGCCAACTAATATCAACATTTATATTTAGTTTCGCAGAAATTGTGCCTTCTGTACATTTAAGAAACATTTCTTAGTCTTGATATATTCAAATTTCCCCTCTGTAACTGGAATTTTGTCAGTTGAAAATCGAACCAATCATAGACGTCGATTTTACAAATTTGGATAGCACGGTACAGCAGAGAACCAGCGACGTAGCCAGGGTCTGAGTTTTAGTGAGGTCCAGCGGAGAGTGATGGGAAACCTAATGCTCATTTACTGCTTTTGTATACAATTTTAAAACACTTAAAATGCAATTTGGAAAACGGCAAAAACAAACAAACATGACCCCAGCCTTTATCCATTGGTTGCTGTAGCTTCACACACCTTAGTCGAGATGCAGTGCCTTAGACCACTGCGCCACTTGGGACCCCATTGCCTATTAGCTATACAATTAGCCACTACACATTAACTCAGCACCGGGATTAAAAACTATAATTTAATACATACAGAGGGATATGTTGGCAGATTTTTTGTTATTGCAATTTTGCAGCAAATGTTCTGCAATTCTACACATTTTGTCATGGGTAGGGAGAAATGTTTGCAGTTTTAAAGCTAATTACATGCAATTCAACACATTTTGCCATGACTTTTGCCAGGTTAATATGATATCTGAGTGAGGCCGACTAACAAAATCAATGGGTGGCCCCTGGAAGTCAGGGCCCCTGGGCACGTGCCTGGTCGGCAATTCAGCCATGATTACTACAAGTTTAGATAGCTGGCTAGACAGCTGGTAACTAATTTACCAACCTGAAAAACGTTAACTGACATGGGCTAATTGAGTGACTGTCAGTGAGTGACATATAACAAGAGGAAAACGGCTGCAACCAAGTTTAGAAATGTCACCTTGTGTATTTCTACTATTCTAACTCTCAACAGTAAGTTGAGACCCTGACTGAGTTCCTAAATATATATATAATAAGACATTTGAAATAGGTCCGGACCTCGGTGTCCTCATTTGTAGCTACGACCCTGTTGAGCACAATAGAGTAGAGTGCAGTATAATTTACTGTATTGTACTATACTGTACTCTACTCTGCTGTACTGTATAGGGGTGTGAACGTTCAAACGTTAGAACCTTTAAATTTAGTTGGGTTTATTAACCTAGGACAAACCGGACTTAGACAAAACCTGCCGGGGGCTATGACACAACATCCCAAGAACATCCTCTGGGACGTCCCCGGGATAAACCTGGAACGAGACAAAACCTCCAGGGGTCCAAGACACAACGTCTCAAGAATGTCCTAAAAATGTCTTTGGGGACGTCCCTGGCACAAACTAGAAAAAGGTCCCCCAGAGAACGGTCCCTTGGGACATCACACAACGTCCTAAGAACTAGTCAAATGAAAGTCCTGAGAACATCCTAAAAAGGTACTCAGCGATGTCCTGGGAACGTACAGGGAATTAGACCAAGGTCCCCCAGAGAACGTTCCCTTGGGACCATCACGCAACGTTCTCAGAACTTCAGAAGGATAACGTCTCGCCGAAACTCTTAAGGGACCTAATGGGAACGTCGTCGAATGTCCTCAGAACATCCCTGTTTGCTGGGATTTAGACTTGGCTTATACAGAGCTGCTGTTTGATATTGATATTGATACAAGAAGCTCTTTTCATGGCATTCAAGTTGATGATCCTTGAATTGCCACAGTGATCCCTGGTCACACACAAGACTCTTCATTAATTAATTTGAACTATCAATGCTCCTAATGATGCCATTTTGTGGCCACAGAAAGAGATATTATAGATGTGTAATTAACCAAGTAAAATCCTCCATTTATTTGAGCTTGCCAGTGGCCATACATACTGTATCTGCACCAGTATCACATCCCACAGCTGTCCCATATAGAAGACCACAATTCAATCTGGGCTTTATAATCATTAGACACCCATGTCATAAACATATTTGGCACCATTTGCATATGCTATCCATTTTTTAAAATCACACTGCATCCCACCAGTCACCAAACACTCAAAACTCTATCCTTTTAAAATCCAAGACTCTACACAACAGCCTCCTTAAGCTATCAACAGTCTGCCCACTTCCTCCTTTTCT